>JPKA01000342.1:0-38068 GCA_000750875.1 Pseudogymnoascus sp. VKM F-4517 (FW-2822) | reverse complement strand
TTACATCACTTGCAACGTCCCGAATATACTTCACGCAATAATATTTTATAAAGCCTCCAATAAGTTGCAATAAGAACGTGGCTAAACCGCGTCAGTAACGAGGAAAACAACAAAATACCCGCAAGGATGTCAGCACACGGAGGCAGCGGCGGCCAATTTGAGCCTGTCAAAGAAAAACAAGCCCAGCCTCTCCCTGGGTCAGTATATGTCAAACGCTTTGGCAATTGCTCATGAATTGCGGGAGGATGAGGCTAACCGCAGAATTCAGATCAGAGAAAGCTATGAAGCCAACAAGCGAGTCGACAGCACTGGAAGGAAGTGACGGTTTCGTCGAATATGTTGGGTCTGGCAAACTGAAGGGCAAGAAAGTTCTCATTACCGGTGGAGAGTACGTTTTCACATTTTCCTAGCTCCAATGATCGTGAAGCTGACTGTTCAATGAAGCTCCGGCATCGGGAGAGCCGTGGCTATTATATTCGCTCGCGAGGGGGCAGACATCACGATAGTTTTCTTGCCCGAGGAAAAAGAAGATGCTGAGGATACGAAGAAGTCAGTCGAGAAGGAAGGAAAGAAGTGCCTACTATTCCCAGGCGACTTAATGGAGAACTCAACGTGCAAGGAAGCAGTTGACAAGCATGTTAAAGCGTATGCATAGTGTTCCTTGGCTTGTGGACATTGGCTAATTCTAGCAGATACGGAGAGATTAACGTCCTAGTCAACAACGCATCGAAGCAGGTTATGTGTCAAGATTTCGCGGAGATCGATCTGGAGAATGTTGAGAGTACCTTCCGCTCCAACATACTTCAAATGTTTGCAATCACGAAATATGCCCTTCCGCATATGAAAAAAGGATCCGCGTGCGTATTATAGTTTTCTTACCTCTCAAGTTCTAACACTGAAACGCATAAATAGCATTATAAACACCACTTCGACTGTCGCATTTCGCGGAACCCCAGATATGGTCGATTACGCCGCCACGAAAGGTGCTATCGTCTCATTCACGAAGGCGCTAGCGATTGCAATCACGAAATATGCCCTTCCGCATATGAAAAAAGGATCCGCGTGCGTATTATAATTTCCTTACCTCTCAACTTCTAACACTGAAACGCATAAATAGCATTATAAACACCACTTCGACTGTCGCATTCCGCGGAACCCCAGATATGGTCGATTACGCCTCCACGAAAGGTGCTATCGTCTCATTCACGAAGGCGCTAGCTAAGCACCTCATGCCAAAAGGCATTAGAGTCAATGCTGTAGCACCGGGGCCGGTACATACACCGTTGCAGCCTGCGTCGCGGCCTGCGGAGCAAATGGAAGGCTTTGGTAAGAAGTCTGGTATTGGCAGGCCAGGACAGCCGAGCGAAATCGCACCTAGTTTCGTGTTCTTGGCCTCGAAGGACAGCGAGCTGTTCTATGGCCAAGTTATGCATGCGTATCCTATTGGAGACTGAAGCAGCGGTGGCGGAAAGGGTACGTGAGTCGTGAGTCGTATCATGTTGCGTTAGTCTTGAGATATGTTTGCCAAATATTTATGCGCAGACCCCAAAATAAATAGTTGATAGTAGCTTTTGTCTGAGCATGACTAAGAAAGCACTCCTCACGGCTAAAGGTCGTAGAATATACTGTAAGAGTCGCGAGGGGATTGTGTGATCGTGGCTGGTTCTGACGACATGATCCTTGTCTGCATGTGTGACAACCCAACATGTCGGCAGCCACAGACGAACCGCCAACCTCTTCTTCATCTTTATGATCTCGCAAAAAAACATCTGGCCATCACCATATGCAATTATATACAATATGGCGTCCATCAAAGTAAACCTCAATTCTCCGGGGCCCTATGTGAAGCCAAGTGAGACTTATCGGGGAAGCCACCCGCCACGGCAACGGCTTCAGGTCCAACTCCGAATCGCGTCGGAGCAAGGACAATCGAGGCTTATTAAAGCTTTGTCGAACGAGTTCATAAATTACATGACGGATGAGAAGAATTCGGATCCATTCAGCGTTGCTTGGATTTCGAGTAACTCCGCTGCCTCGTTCGATCACTTGGCTTCGAGGAGCGCCGACGTCGCAATTACGCATCACGTGGCTGCGGAGGGTATAGCTATCAGGCAAGGCGTCGTCGATAAATCAGTGTCTGCGTGGAGGGACCACTGGTTGCTTGTTGGTATGTTTATCATCGTCCGTTGTCCGTTGGTGGTTGCAAAACATCCGGATATGAGCTTCCATTCCGATAGTTGTTCTCACATAATGCAGGACCCAAATCCAACCCAGCGGATCTCGCTTTCACAGAGTCAGCTTCAGCGCAAGACCAGTTTGCTCAAATATTTCTCGCTGCTGTGGAGACTGCCGGATCCTCCCGGCCTGTGAGATTCTTGTCACGATTCGACAAGTCAGCAGCCAACATCAGAGAGTCCAGCCTCTGGACCGCAATAGGCCAGGCGCCTTGGGCTCATCCGCATGCGAGCTGGTATCATCAGTACCAGGATTCTCCACTCGGAGCCCTAGAAGCTGCGAGCGCGCTGAATCAGTACACTCTTACGGAGCGTGGGACGTGGTTTGCACTGAATGATGCGGCTAGAGATAAGTTGGAAATCTTTGTGAGTTGCCCAATTTTTCGTTCTGTGTCGCAGTATTACTGTAATCTTGGGGAAGACTATATTTCCCACATGTGATGTGCATTTAGCTAACCAATTTCAAGAGCGGAGGTGTCGGCATCGAGGATGAACTCATGTTGAACCCTGCACATGCGCTCGTTGGTCGCCACGCCGCGAACAAAGAGGTGGCAAATGAGTTTATTGCATGGCTTGTTAGCTACCACGGTGGCCAGAGGGTTATTCGTGAAGCGGAAGCCGGGTTAGAAAGGGGGCAGCCAAAGTCGCCCACTGCACGTTTCGCTTCGCCAGTCACTCCGCCTGCTACCCCGCCACAGCTTAAATGGAAGTACTTTTGACAGCTATATGTTGATGAAGGGCTAAAAGTGTAAATATTTACATACCACTGTTATGAACGAAAATTGGAAAAAACCTGACCCGTTTATTTTGGAACCTCCATTTAATAGTCAGGCTTGAACCAGGTGTAACTCTATCCCGAGGCTTGGATGCGTTGACGCACTTTACATAGAATCGCCAAATCCCGAATGGTTAAGAGTTGCTAAGTATGCCGGCCCGCCTTGCCAACCTGACTATGTCCATATTCCCAATTTGGACGTCAATGAATATCATCATACTAGAAGCGTTAATCCTCAGACTCTAATAACAAAGTGCATTGTCGAAACAATTGACTCGCTGATCCAACAACCTTGAGCCTCCTATATACATATTACCCGACGGCAGAGAAGAAGTCGCTGGTGCTGCTGGTTTGACGCTACTCCCAATCCCTTGACCCGTTTACCCCCAGGGCGGGCAAGATCTGCTAAGCCTCGCCAAGATTGCGGGAGCTGACGCCCAAGGACACCGCCATATGGATAGTGCCTTGCTGCATCCCCAGCTTCATCATTCTAATTAACAGCACTTTATGATGCAGGGAAGCGTACGTATATATAAGATCTCACATAGTGATTACTATATTATATGTACAATGACGATGTTGCGGATGCATTGATCCTGGCTGAAACTTCATTAATATATTTGGGATTTTAGCGACCCTTTTGGACCATTACTTCTCCATAGTTCCAAGGTGAGCGACACAGAAGATAATAGCGAACAAGTCGCAAACGATGAATTGTAGAGTGATGTCGGCCAAAATGATCGGGGGGTACCATTCGCCCTTGTGTAATTATCAAAGTTGTGTTTGCGGGACCGCGCCACAATCGCGGTGTACTTGAACGAAGCTGTCATAAGCATCACTGTCGCATAGCACTCCACATAACATAAACCGAAGTTCCACATTCCCCACCTCCACATTGCCCCATAAACAATATAATGCGGGGAAGTGGGACGTCCTCAACGAGTAGAAAGTGGGGAAGGAAGGGGAAGCGAAGCGTGTTTGAGTTTCTAGGGTGGTCGGCAAAATATAAATTTCGTTTTAAACAGATCGTTTGGTCTCTGGATTTTGTTCTCCAAAAATCTGTTTCGTTCTGAGTGACGATCGAATTAACCACATTGGGAGCCATTTCCGCATCCATACCAGAGCAATTCCCGCCGAATTTAGCCTCGCGGATAAGCTACTATAAGTGCCGCCGATCTACCTTTATTGCAATATATAAGTCCCTGCAAAGCAAGGCCTGTAACAAGACGTTAATATACCTATTACGGCAGCGTGGTTGCTCTTCCCAAATCAATCGAAGGGCAACAGAGAAGAAATGATCAAGTGGAGTACAGATGTACAAGCATTTCGGCACCTGCGCTTAGTGGGGGCAGGTGAGGGAGCTGGCGCTGCAATTATGGGTTTATAAATACCCCGACTTGCCCCTTCTTTGAAAATATGTTTTCTTGTACGGTAATTAGTCAAATTGACAGTATCAATTCACAATGTTGTTCCGCCAAGCTGCTCTTGTCGCCTCGGCGATACTCCCCCTATCTTTTGCCCAAGTCTCTGAGGACTTCGAAGGCGGATGGGATGAAACTGCATGGCCCATCTACGCGCCTGACTGTAACCAAGTAAGCTTATCTTCTTGCATGTGCTCTTATATATATGCTCGCAAAAATAGCTATGCAGTGTACTAATTCGACAAATAGGGCGGTACAGTCACCCTTGACAGCACCACAGCCCACAGCGGAACGAACTCCATGAAGGTTACCAGTCCAGGTGGCTTCTGTGGACACATTTTCTTTGGCACGACAAACGTTCCTACCGGTGATGTCTACGTCAAGGTTTGGCTGTAAGTTATTATTCTGACACACTCAATGCCCGAAAGGCGAATGTTAAGGAAAATACTAACATTTCCCCCTTTCTAGCAAAGCCACTACTGCCCTTACCGCCAGCCATGTCTCTTTCATTACCATGCCCGACTCTTCCCAGGGGGAGGGCAAGCATCTCCGCATTGGTGGCCAGAACGAAATTCTGATGTACAACCGCGAGTCGGACGATGCTACTCTTCCTGACCTCTCACCGCAAGGTACTGCGACTTCCAAGGCCCTTGCTGCAGACACCTGGGAGTGTTTTGAATACCACCTGGGAACCGATGGCAGCATCGAGACTTGGTTGAACAGCGAGGCGATTGCTGGCCTTACTACTGCCGACAACCCAAATGCCGGAGGCTGGGGGACTGGCAACATCCCTACGATTTCAGGAGTCTACTTCGGCTGGGAGTCGTATGGTGGCGATGTCAACACCTTCTGGTACGACGATATTGCAGTCGGCTCTACCCGTGTTGGATGCGATGGAGGCGATTCTTCCCCTTCGTCTGAACCAACTACGACAGCACCCGCTGCCACTGCACCGGCTACATCTGAGGCAGCTTCATCAGCACCAGATTCATCCGCGCCAGTCACCTCTGCACCAGCTACATCTGGCCCGGCTTCATCTGCACCGGTTACGTCTGGATCAAATTCAACTGCACCAGTTACGTCTGGAGCAAATTCAACTGCGCCAGCTACGTCCGGACCGGTTTCGTCTGCTCCAGGCACAACATTGGTTACGAGTGTGAAGCCAACTTCGGGTTCAAGTGCTCCTAGCGCGACCACATCGGCCGCGGGAGGAGGAGGTACAGTGCCGCTGTATGGACAATGTGGTGGAAAGGACTGGACTGGCGGAACCGACTGCGAGAGCGGTACTTGCGTGGCTAATGGGGAGTACTATAGCCAGTGTGTGCCATCCAGTCGCTTCTAGAAGGTTTTTTTTAGGTTGATGGGTGTACATAGTTGTGCAGCAGACCCTGTAGGTGGGTTGAATCTGCGGATAAAATTGAGGGATTTGTACATACTTCATTTCATGGAAATATTCAATTGGCCACCATCTATACTTTATATTCTTGATCCTTTATTCTGGGTTAGGAGTGATCAGAGGGGCTATTGTCGCCACACTGTGCTACGAGATAGATAGCTTAGCATCCATGCTCGAAGCCACCCCATGATGCTACCATTCTACCGGGATCCATCTGCTCCACTGCGGATTCATCCGCGAGCAGCAACTGTACAACAGCCTTGCGTCCTAGCCGAGTTGCCCAAGAAAGTGCGGTATTCCCATACTTATCCTTCACCTCAATATCAGCGCCCCTCTCGAGCAGTAGCTGTAAAATAGCCTCATGCCCCAGCTGAGCTGCGTAAACCAGTGCCGTACTTCCTGTTGGATCCATCACCTCAACATTCGCTCCCCCATCCAGTAGTAGCTGCACGACAGAGGCTTCTTCCATCTTTGTTGCTATAAGTAGTGCCGTCATTCCTTGCTGATCTTTTGCATTAATATCGGCTCCAATATCGAGCATTAACTGTATAATAGTCTCCCAACGTTCCTGGGTTGCCTTAATAAGTATAGTTGATATTCCATTTGGATCTTTCTGAGCATCGACTCCATTTTCAAGAAGGAGCCGGGCAATCGCCTCGTGACCACTGTAAGCTGCTAACAATAGCGCCGTCATTCCATTTCGACCCGTTGCCTCAAGGTTGGCGCCCTTATCTAGTAGTTGTCGCATTGTAGGCTCGTCTCCTTCCACAGCTACACGAAACATTGTAGCAATTGCGTCCCGATCCTGCTCCTTAATATCAATCCTTTTCTCTAGTAGTAGCCGTAAAATAGCCTTTTGATTAAGATATGATGCCCAAAATTGTGCTGTCATGCCATCAGCATCCTTTGCTTCAATATTAGCCCCATTATCTAGCAGCAGTTTCACAATATCTGGATGACGCCGCTTGGTTGCTCTAATCAGAACAGTAAGCCTGTATTGATTTATGGCCTCAATGTCAGCGCCATTCTCTAGTAGGAACTGCACAACAGACTTGTGCCCATACTGGGCGGCAATAAATAATGGCGTATTTCCATTGTTATTTCTGGCCTCAATATTAGCGCCATTCTCAAATAGGAGCCGTGCAATAGCCACGTTCCCATCTGCGGCCGCGGAGGATAGTGCTGTCATTCCAATTTGGGTTTTTGCCTCGATGTTAGCCCCCCTCTCCAGTAGGAGCCGTATAGTGGCCTCGTGTCCGTTGTTAGTCGCCTCGTGGAGTGCCGTCTTTTTATAATTTCCACAATCGTCTATACTATTTCCCAAGTTTAGTATTTTGTCGATAAGTGCTGTCAGCCCGAATTTCCCTGCAACCACAATTCCGGGAACCCCGTTAGGATATTCTTCAGAAAATAGGGACATGCCAAAAACGATATCGCTCCACCTGGCCTGAATCGCACTGGAGAGAAAAGACCTGTTGTTGAGAAACTGGACTAGTTGTTCTTCAGTTGTGTGATCTAGGTCCCCACAAATATGGCTTTCCCAGTTATGAGAAGCATACCTAAGAAGCTTAAATTTTGTCGTTCGATCTTTCAGACTAGAATATTCTGTACAGGGACCATCTTTGAAAGGGTCTAATGAGAGGTATCGAATACAAGCACATAATATGTCAGTCTGAGCGGCTGGGAATATTTTGCTGCGGTGCCTTTCGAAATAATCCTGGGTGGTATAGTGGACAAGGCGAATGACTCCACTGTCTTGATCAATTACAGCACTCCCTCCACAGACAGTGATCAGTTCAGCTTCATCAGGAAGTCCTTCCTCGTCAAGTGTAGTATCCTCGGGGTCAAAGTTCATGACAGCGATTGCATGTTGAATCTCTCCAACCTTTAACGGACGGACAGCATGAGTAATCCATGAAAGAACTCTCATGGCTAGCCTTGACTCGTCTTCAGGCTGTCTTTGAATTCTCTCTAAAGCTTCCTCGTATGTCTTCTCTAGTTCTTCTGGCAGAACATCCAAGGCCTTACGAAGACTTTTGATATCTGTCTTCGTCTTTAGAGATTCAAGGTGCAATTCGGCGAGTAGAAACCTATCCAAGTAAGTGTTAGGCTCGAACTAAGTTTTAGACTGAATACTTACATCCCCTTTGCTTTTATAACTAGCTTTTCGATAATAGTGGTCTGAAGATCTTTCGCTTTCCCACAGAACTTGACCAGTTTAGGAACTTGCAAGATCTGCGCCTCGATATATCGTGCAACATCTTCATCGCTTGCTCGAATTTCGAGATGGGATGCATCATTGAATGCTTCTTCGATATCGCCTAGGCGTCGAGAAGTGCATAGTAGACGAACATTTGCTGGCAACTCTCGTAGTTTCTCAATAAATGTGCTCCTAATTTTTGGGTTACACTCGTCCAATGCGTCAATTACAATATAGACGCATGCAAATTTGGTAATGAGTGACAGAAGTAATTTCGAAAATTCTTCCTCACTTGGTTGTATGTTCTTTGGGTTGTATTGAATATAAAGCTCGCGAACTTCGTCGGTGATGGCACCATAGCAATGCACTAGCTGCTGAACAAGACTACTAGTTAGATTTGAAAGAGTCTGTACATCATGCTCTTTGTAGTTGCAATATGCAAACGCCAATCCAGCATCTAGCGAATCTTGTTGAATTTGAAGTTTATCAACAATGGCAGATCTAGCAACCGTCAGTGCAATAAAAGAAACTTGAAAGGTGATAATACGCAAGGATAGTTTTTCCTGCCCCAGCTACGATCAAGTTAGCTTGCTGGCCCTCTAAAACCAAGCGTATACTTACGTTGACCTGAGCACCATAATATTCTGTCTCTCCCAGCCAACCACGCTTCGAATTCAGGTGTCTCAAAAAGCCACTCTCCTGTACCAGCCTGTCGTCTCCGTAGAATATCATTCTGTGCCACGAAGAAGTTCAAAGGCGACAGCCATTTTGTGGCAGCTACACTCTCCTGATCTGTACATTTTTAGGGTATGACCTCGACAGTAATAGAGACTAAATACCATTGTGATGAGAACGAACAAATGTCGATAGGGTGCTAACTTGGGCAGACATATATTCCAATTGTTCCGTAGAGCTTTCTGCAACCTGCCTATATTTGGTGAGTACAATAGTCTCTAAACAATTTATTCCCTTGCTGATTATACTTACAGTTGTAGCACATCCAGTGCAAAGCTTAGATTTTCGCGCATTTCAACAACAATCCCATTTAGCTTCAGCAGTGTGCTCTCTCTGAATGGATAAAGAAGGCGCCGTCCTTGACCATGAACCTTGCACCATATGCTAGGTCCATTAATTTCTTGGACTTTAATCAACTGACTCTGCAGTCCAGCAATGCTACTTGCGCAGCTGTCAATTCCACTTTGGATCCCAGCTTCAGCCTTCGAAGCTACACCATTGTCTTTGATCGCCGTATTCACCGTATTTAACATTTCTTCGAGACTCCGTATTGACTGGCACATCCGTGCAACATCTTTGGGCGCATCCTTCCAAGATCCGTAGTACTCTACAAGTCCTTGGCAAACCTGAATCCCAAGGGAAATAGCCCCAACAGCAGTTCCAGCGATCTCCGCCATGGCCCGGAGTACGGGTGGGAATATAGCTCCAAGACTCGTGATTTTGTAGAAATGTGAGTATCGTCTAAATAGCTGCGGTTGCCGGGAATATCGCAACGCACAAATGTGAATTCGTACTTGACATGCGGGGATTCATCATTCACGCATTAACGCTTCGGCAAACGCCGCCTCTTCTTGCATGAAGGATTGCAGCGAACTTATTTATAGCATATTCGGCTGAATCGGCTTATAACTTTAAATAGTACTTAAATATACCCCTCCATTTATAACGTACTTAAGACTGACATGTTTTCGATAAACATGGTTCTAATAGGTGTCTAGGTTTATACAGAAAACAGGTTCTGAAACGAAACGCGTCAAACCCGGGCATTGGCATCCGAATAATCGTCGAGTTCTAAAAATGGGTGGTACTCCTGCTTCTCACGAAAAAACATACCCATAGTGAGAACAGCTAGCCACGGGCGGCCGGCCATTTGGACTTTTGCCTCCAATTCAGTCTTGCCATCACGTGCCAAATAGATACGATGGTTGGTAGGAAGGTAGCGGCCAGGATTCCATACATTCCATATGACGGAGTTGATAAGCATGAGGGATGCCTCGAACACATAGAAGAACCACTCATACCGCAGAATAGGACTTAGGGCAAGAAGCGACTCAGTGTCACCAACTCGCACCGTCGTGTTGCCAATGTGTTCCACCAGGCGGTAGATGCAGCGTATCAAGATCAACGCCATGCTTGCATAAAGCGTGGTCAACGGAGTCGAGATAGTCCGGGCGTGTATTTTGGCCTTAGCGCACCGACGATGAAAGATGGCTGCGAGAACAAAGAAGATCATGATAACTCCAAGTTGGATAGCCAGTGCGGCTATCGTTATTTGGCCTCCCAGTTCCTGGGAGTTGCGATTTGGCGATCTGTTGGCTGACAAGGCCACTCCCACAGAGTTCAAGGTCTCCACAACTATCATTAGGCCACCGAAAGTGGACAGAACCCTGCCAGGAGGGAGAGGAGCGAGATATGGCACGTAGTAGAGTACTCGACCGAGGACGTGGTAGTTGGCAAGCTCGAGAAGCGGACTATGAAAAACAGGATCAGCCAATGCTTAATGGTATTTTCTCTGTTGAGCATGCTACTCACGGGCAAATGTATATGAAGACCTGGCTGAGGATGAATGTAATGAGGGTCACAAGGCTGCCAGTGTAGACATAATCAAAGGCCCCGTATTCGCGTAGAACGTAACCTGCAAAAAACAGCACTGCACAGAGCGGGTGCAGCCCAATCATCTTGAAGCATTTGTAGTGACTGATCATGAGTGTCAGGAAGGCCTATCTTGATATTGCAGGGGCAATAATATACTTACTGACACTGCCAAATATGGCCGACTGCAGAGGCAGCAAATGCGACAGCGAAGAAGACCGGTGCTATTTTATTAGGAGCGTAGACATAAAGGCTTCCGTCAACTGGAGTATGTCAATAAAGTAGCAATGCTGCAAGTAGGGATGTTAAAATATTACCGGGCTTTCCGTCTCCCATCTTGAGTACTACAGTGAGAAAAAATGTAAAAATATTGACATTAAATGGCAAGGAGACCAAGGAGACGATATGATAAGGACTGGCTCACGTCTCCCATCTTGAGTACTACAGTGAGAAAAAATGTAAAAATATTGACATTAAATGGAAAGGAGACCAAGGAGACGATTTGATAAGGACTGGCTCGAGGGAAAGAGAGAAATACTTGGTAGTTGAAAGGGCGAGAAGGATACTGGAAAGAACGACGAAAGGGGTAGACTTGAGTGGAATTCAACCTCCTTATAAATGCTACAATCTAGCCCCGCGCCATATTCACCTACCCAATCGACAGAAAATAACTCATTGACTCTAAGGCGCTGCGGACACGCGTATTGCGACGACTTATGGAGTGTAATTTATGAGTTTCGTTGGAGCCGAGACTTTATTTACCAGTATAGCCTTCACGCCATAACGGGTTTAGGGTGGAATAATCCGAACACGCGTGTTACGTAAGCAAAATAAGACACTAGAGCCGGAGACCCTGGTGCTAAAACCTTGGCAGCTGACTTGGTTGGGAAATCATATCGTCTTGCCTTTGATCTTTAAACCCAGATGGGGATGGCCAATCTGACCCATAAGCCTGGGGATTGAGCGGATCATTGAGTGACTTAAAATGTGTATTTTGTTCAACCCACACGAACACGCGTGTTCGGACAATTCCATCATCTAACCGCCAAATTCGCTCCCTTGTTCCTCTTTGCATTCTGTGATATGCTTCGTCGTAGCCACAAAAAGTCAAAGGGAGGCTGTCTCCAATGGTGGGTTCCAAAAGATGGTTTAAATTCCTCCGACACTTTCTGCATTTACCACTAGCTCTGTCTTATGTCTTATTTTGAGCGTCTGCTGATCTTCGTCACATAGCAAGCGGCGACACGTCAAGGTAATTACTATCTATCAATGGCTTGCTGCTCTCGTGACTAATATCTACCTTCTGATACTATCAGTGTGATGAAGGTCGCCCATTATGCCTCTTATGCACCATGTCTGGGCGGGATTGCAGCTTTGCATCCCAACCCGAGCCCTCTCTTGAAAGGCTCTCTACATCAAGCGTGTCGCCTCATGAACTGGTCATACGCATCAGCAACAACCACAACCAAGGCGGTATATCACTACCTGATATCACCTCATCTACCACCGACCCTCAGTCCAATTCCGTCTTTCCGGAACACCCAAGTGTCAATGGTCACCATGACCCAACCCTCGAAGAAACCGTCAACCCCAAGCACATGGAACTTGTCATGCACTTGCTCCTCGAAAAGGAGATGTTCAGTCTTGGTATCAAAGTTGGAGACTATTCGTCCAACATCTCTATCGCTCTCAAGTTAGCCCTCAAATCGCCGTATCTTTTGCATCAACTACTCGCCTTCTCCGCCCGCCACCTGGCGTTCGTACGCCCCGAGCATTCAGCCTCCTACCTCCACCAGGCCGTCACCTTGCAAACGCGCGCCGTCTCTCTGTTCAACGCTGCCTGGACTGAGATAAGCCAGTCCAACTACGCTGAGACGCTGCTCTTCTCCTCGATACTAGGGCACCATGTCCTCACAGACACTCTCGCAAAGCGGGACAAGGGTGGGCTGGGGGCGTTCATTGCGCACTACATCCAGTGCGTTGAGGTGCACAGGGGAATATATACTATTGCTCGCACCGTGTGGCCGCTGCTAATGGACTCTGAGCTTGGGCCTGTCCTTTCTCTGACAGCGGAGTTTACCTCGCGGCAACCCAAGGGTAGTCACTGCCAACAAATCAGGGAGCTTGTGGACTGCTCCGACGGGTTGGGAGAAGAGGCCAAGGAAGCATGTCAAGTTGCGATTAATTACCTACAGGTCGGGTTCGATGCGGTTCTGTCGGATGAAGAGACACACGGCGTCCGACACCAGATGATATTCTCATGGACGTTACTAGTGCCGCCGGAGCTCACGGACTTGTTTACCGCTAAGCGGCCAGAAGTATTGGTCTTGCTGGCGTATTATACCGTTTTATTACATTATGGAAGAAATATTTGGCAGGTTGGAGACTCAGGCGCGTACATATTAGGCATTATCGTGGACTATCTCGGGCCGGAGTGGGATCATTGGCTTAAATACCCACAGGCGATGGTAGCAAACGGTCTTGAGCATCCAATTTAGTCGTGCAAAGCAGATTTCAGCATGTGTGCCAACAATATCTTGTACCCGGTGATTTCTACAGGGATTTATTGCCGTACGTCTTCACTGTGCACATCGGCATGGATCTCAGCCAACCGATGCTTGGTAGCACGATATTTTGGCACTTGATCTGCATTATTCTTAGCTTCGACCAGACTATGTCGCGTTTCAACATGTATGTATGAATCCAGCGCCTTTTATTGATATGGAATAGACATTTTATGGCCAGGTTCCTGAAAGATCAACCACACGGACGCCCTCGTAATGAAAAATAGTCTAATTATTGCTAATATTCCCCACCCATTATGCTCAGAACCCTTTCCATTGACTTAATGTCCTTATTAAGCTCTTGTCTCATGGCTCGTAAGCGCCGCAACTTGATCTCGAACTCCTCTCGGGTACTTGACCCTGCAGCAGTCACTCCAACATTCCGATTTACAGCATTAGATTCCGCCTCATATGGAGGACTTGGGGTTGTTCCATCACTCTCAAACAGATCATCTGAATTGGTATTTGGTGTCCGAGGGGAATTGGAGGAATGAGGGCCGTGAACTCGCTTCTGGTGCTCGAAGAGGTTGTATCGTCTGTGAAACCCCTGTTTGCTACGGTTGCAGGATGGTATTGGGCAAGTGAATTGTTGAGAGCCATGTACCTCACGCTTATGGCGTTCAAGTCCGCTTTTGTTGCTGAAACTTTTCCGGCTGCAGGGTTTGTGATTGCAGACGTATGTGCGGTTATGTGTCTCCAGTTGACGTTCAGGAGAACCATGGATGATGGCGTTTGGGGCTTCATTTTCGTCCGGGAACGCCTGCTCTATGTCCTGAACAGTGTTGTGATGTCCGGGAATGATGTCGTGCATAGTAGAAAGATTCCAATGCCTACATACCATCAGTAGACTATTATGTATACAGTATCAATGGACAAGTAAGTCTCCGTACGGGTCATGTGCCTGAGGCTGATAATCCCATGGTCCCGGGGAATATTGGTTTCCAGCAGAAGGTATTTCCGGCTCGACTAAATATATCAGCAATTTATTTCTTGTATCCAATATAGACTGCCTACATATAGATCGCAGTGCGCTACTTGCTACTGATTGTACTTCTGGTTAAAAGATGTTAGTTTGAGACAACGTTTGTAATTAGAGGCTCGAGTGCATACCTATTGGAAGGGTGGAACTATCCCATAACAAACCAGAAGAGTTCAATGAAAACTCAAAAGAATCCAATTGAATATCAAAGGGATCTATGAGATATATATTAGTGTCCCATAGAATATATTAAGGAATTACTAGAGATAGCGTTGCATGGGATGGAATTGGGTGGCGACCCTACGTCTCCGTAAGGTGTGTCCACTCCTGGCGATGGTGATCTTTCTTACAATAAGGGTCCGAGTGAGGGGAATATGGTGCAGATTGAATGTCTTTGGAGACAAGGGAAGAATCGTTTGGATAAAGGTTATCCCTTGAACTAAACATGTCAGCACAATTGCCTTCCATCCTGACTTTGCTAAATGATGATTACCGTACTTCACTGTGGGCGTAACCACCTTATGTCAAAAATTTGACAGCATAACGGTGTCTAGAGTCTGACGTTGTGGGTATGCTACCAACATATATATTTCTCTCACCGAACCGCAAAGCGCAGCCCAAGTTGCAGCACAAGGTGCAGCACAAGGTGCAGCACAAGGTGCAGCCCAAGGTGCAGCCCAAGATCACCGAACCGCAAAGCGCAGCCCAAGTTGCAGCACAAGGTGCAGCACAAGGTGCAGCCCAAGGTGCAGCCCAAGATGCAGCCCGAGATGCAGCATTTGCCTTGTTGTGGTATATTGTCGCTCATCTCTTAAAAGACAAAGCCAGAAATGGCCTATGAAGTGTCATTTCTGCAGGTTTTTTATGCCATTCCTGCCAATCATTTACAAATTATATCATCCAACGGCAGCGACTAAGGCACAACCAGGCAAAACCGGGCAGCGAATCCAACTCTGACCCGCAATGCGCAGGGTACAAGGTACAGGGCACAGGGCGTAGGGCGCAAGGCTTGGAGAATAGCGTAGGGAAGCGACGTGTAGCGCTGCCACGGGTGCATTTCCTAAGGCTGGATGCAAAGTGGCCCATTCTTTGGGTGTATGGCATTTCACTGGGCATCTCGCAAGGCAGGTACTAGTTTCTCGGTGATAAGTTTACTTTCATGGGTATTACAGCCTTGGTAGTATGGTTGATTCTACGCATCCAGGGATCTACGTTGGGTTCTCATCCACCAGTACGCACTGTCCCTGCAAGGCTGGGAGGAATATGAGAGAAGCGGACGTGAGATATTGACGACCACAACGCCAATTCGCACGTATTAATGCGAAGGCTATTATTGATGGCTGGCCAAATCGAAAGAGATCACACGAGATGGTCAGCTTTGGTGCGCCAGAACGGCGACGTAATTTTGAACCATTGGTGTTGTTTTTGGTTTTCCCAGTAAGGGATAGGAGAGATATGTTGCCACCGGGAGCTCCATCGTGGAGTTGAACCGACGTAATTTTGGCGCTCTGGCTATCATGAATAAAAAAATATTTTCCCACTACTATATGCTATTACAAGTGTCATGCTCATTTGTAATTTCTGTATTATTGTCTGAGCGCCTGCCAAAGGGTTCCTACCAGCGATGCAATTATACCTCGCCATGAATGAATAGCACCGGAAAGAATTTTAAAAATTTCCACGCCTCTTGTCAAATCGTTTCACAATATCGTCCCGTCGTCAATACACCCAATCTCCTCAATAACTAGTTTGAGATAGCATCAAGCTGCTCTACCGCAGGCCGAAGCGCCCATAGGTCACCACCCGGAGGCGTTTGCAACTTGTTAAGCGCCTTCAAAGCCTTCAAGTTCCCAGCATCAGCTGCAGCATGCACAATATCACTCGCTGCGTAAGCTTCAAACTTAAGCTCGGGGTATAGCCACGCGGCTGCCCCGCCCGTAGCACCCGGAAGGATAAAATCAACAGCGCCCTGGATGCTCTGGCCCTGAGGGCCCTTGTACTTCCATAGATCGATACCAACTTTCTTGCCAATATCAGCTATCCGCGTGTATGCAACGAGGTCAAACGTCGAGTAATGCCAACTGCGAGTCCGGGTGAGTTCCAAAGGCTGCGAGCCGTTGGGACTGATATAGGCGTCGATCCGATCCTGCATCTTGAGCACTTCTTGCCTTGCGAGGGTTTTATTCCCGACGAAAACTGCGATGCCTGCCTTCTGCATGGACGCGAAGGTGCCGTGGTTATTCTTGGCCGCACTCTCTTCGATACCAAAGGGGCTGTTCGCGAGCCAGTCGAGGAACTCAATATTCCATTGTTTGAAGCCGCTTGCGTCGGTTCTGGTCCACCCTGGTGCACCCAAAGCTAGGATGGCAGCAGCATCTAAGACTGCCGTGTATTGTTGAGAGAAATCAATGATGCCAATCGCCCTTCCAGTATTCCGGCATGGAATGATCTGTGCGTGGTTGAGATTCGGATTCATACGCGTCTCTGGTGATAAGAACCAGGTGCGAAGAATGTCGGCAGCATGCAAGGCGTATACTACCTTTCCAGTATAATACCAGGCGAGGCTGAGGATATACGACGATTGGAACATGTCGCCCCGGTCTCCATGATCCGTGTAGTTGTCAACGTCTGGGTTGCGTACTCCATCCCGTTGGATATAAGGACAGCCATCCGCTGTATCAGGGTTCGGCCACCAGTATGGTGCTTGGCTGGCGTAGTCATGCTTGTCGCCGCCAGGTGGGTCAATCGTCTTACTTGTGACGGAATATGGCCCTTTTGTGAGCCAGCCATCAGCTTGTTCGGTTAAGTGATTCAACGTAGTCTTTAGGTTGGGCCAACCAATCTTAAGCAGAAGTTTGGTTTCAAACAGTCTAAAGCCATCCAGCACAACAGTATTTGGCCATAATCCCAGTCCCAAGGAATGGTCGAGCGCCGTAGCTGGGATGGCGGATGCCTCGACAAGAGGATAGAGAACCGGGATAGCAATGATAACCCGAGTCCATGAGAGACTATATCGGCAGTATCAGTTGGAGTAGATAGCAGAGATAGATAGCTAGACACTTACCCTACTATTTTCACCATTGTTTTTATTGAAAAATAAGAGCTGGAATGAAGAAAAGTATTACCACGAAGTTGCTCACATATCGAATTTAATTTAATCCAACATACAGTTCAACTTATACATGCCAGGAAGCATATCTCACGGTAACTTTGAGTCGTCAACACAATGAGACTAAAGCTTCAGACAGTTTAGCGTTGAATATGACATGCGGGGATCTCGTCCAGATCTGGGGAAGCTGCCTCAATAAGCTAGCTCTTGACAACCTCGACAAGCTTTATCCCACTATGATCTGCAACGGCGACATCAGACAATTATTATCCACCAATAGACGGCATTGAGTATGAGATAGAGGCGTTCAGAACTCGCCGAGTTCCGAGATCTCGTATTCTGTTTAGTACTCATTAAGATGACATTGAACGCCCGCATAGACCCCCCCGCACCGACAGCTACTTTCTATCGGCCGGCAATTGAAACGCCGGGGACTTATTGCTGCGCGCGGGATATCTGCTACGAGCAGATGCCGACTTCAGACCTCATCAGCCCTTGATGACACTGAAAGGTCACCGCAGAGAGCGTAAAAGAATGGTAATTGGTGGCAAAATCGGCTTGCCTTCGGAGGTACTATGTAGAACAACCCGAAATTTCGCCTACTCCAAGCAGAGGACTCGAACTGTCACCGAGACCGCATTGTATCCCACCCTACTGTCGATATCACGGTAAGGCGGGGGGCCGACACGTGACCCATGGTAAAATTTATGAAGTAACCGCGTCTCAGCCAGCCCCAGGAATATGACTTCAGTAGTCAATCAATATCTGCGCATGGAATACAGTTCGGATTGATTTGTGAAGCTGCAAAGTTTTTGTTGTCTCCTCTCCCGTCCGCTCCTTCCTGCTGACAAATTAAGCGTTCGCGCCTTCCCACTCATTCCTGAGTCGCGGTTCCGCTTAGCCAATCAAATGACGTCCGAGATCGAACGACAAATGCGGCATCCCAAGAACACAACTTCATAACTTACAACTCATACTATTGTTCATGGCCATTTACGGCGCCCAAGAGTACCCGTTCTAAATAATGGCAACAAGGCCGGAGGCCACTGCCGTGGCACCCGCGACTGCTGTTGCAGCTGCAATCAACGACGGCAAGACACATCTTCTCCTGGCGGCAAGCGGCTCGGTAGCAACAGTGAAGCTGCCATCCATAATCAATGCGCTGAAAGACTACCCAAATCTGTCGATCCGCGTCATCCTCACCAAAGCTGCGGCTCACTTTCTAGGGGGCCAGTCCTCTGAGCAGCCAACTATAGCCGCGCTAGCTGCGCTCCCAAATGTCGATGCCGTTCACCAGGATGAGGATGAATGGGTTGCACCCTGGACGAGAGGTGCCGAGATATTGCATATTGAATTACGGCGCTGGGCACACCTCCTCGTTGTCGCACCAATGTCGGCGAATCTACTTGCTAAGATCACGGGGGGACTTTGTGACAACCTTCTGACGAACACTATTCGTGCCTGGGATGTGGCAGCATCGGATCAGAAAGCTGCTTCCATCCTTGTTGCGCCGGCAATGAATGATAGAATGTTCTCTCATCCCTTGACAGCAACACAGCTTTCAATCCTAGGAGGTTGGCCATGGTTTGAGATTCTGCCCGCGCAGGTGAAGCTACTCGCCTGTGGCGATCTGGGGCAGGGAGGGATGTGTGATTGGAATGAGATTGTTCGTGTGATTGAGACACGGCTGGCAGCGACTGACACAAGTCAGCCAAGGGAAAACGCTTGATATCACGGGCCCAAGTTGCTTTCCAATACTCATTTATGACAGCGCTACGTATATATTTGTACTATACACTCTAAATTGTGGCGAAAATATTACACATCTGGTTGCCCAACATCGGTGTGCGCAGTAGAGACCAGTCCTTGAAATCGACCCATAACGACCGATCCCACGGTCTTAAATGGAACCTCTCTGTTTTATCCATTGTCTCCCACTTGCAAATGTCTTCGTTCTTTCTACCGAGGCTTCATGGTGGCGGGGTCAATCCCGACCAAGCAGACTCGCACGGAGACGCACCGAGGGGTTTCAGCCAAGATCCCCGCGACTGCATTGCGAGTTGATACCCCGGTGATAGATGCCGACAAGTGCTTTGACCTAGTGGCCTCCATGTTTGACAATGCGGGACTTCGGATAGTTAGGAGGTCGTAAGAGACACTAAAATCCAATGATTCGTACCGTACTCGCACGGAGACGCACCGAGGGGTTTCAGCCAAGATCCCCGCGACTGCATTGCGAGATGATAACCCGGTGATAGATGCCGACAAGTGCTTTGACCTAGTGGCCTCCAGGTTTGACAATGCGAGACTTCGGATAGTTAGGAGGTCGTAAGAGACACTAAAATCTAATGATTCGTACCAACCGTGCCATTCTAGCTCCTAACTGTGGGGTTGGTTGACAGTTGCGGATGCGGGGAAATAAAATGCGGGGGGTGGATTGTCACTGATCATCCCCACCCCCGACTGGACACGTGTGTGCATGGTGTGCATGGCTCTGGAAATCACCTCCTCATTTACGAAATCCTCCGAACAACCTTAAAATGGTGCGCTCACACATCGTCTGGCTCGTCGTGAGTTAATTTCCACCGTGTTCCACCATGTTACAGAGCCACTTCGATTTACCTCGTCTTTAGAGTCGAGATGGTGTGGGATGTCTGTATATTGCCATGGAATGCCAATCCAATATTATTGCCGCCACGCCCATAGAATTGTACCCGACGCCTTCGACATACCCCATTGGGAACGGATAGGGAACAGGGTAGAAGCGTTTAACAAGGGACTGTGTAACTATTGGAGCAGGATTGTCACGATTGTCCGTGCGCTTATTTTCCAACTGGCTTTTCTTCACCTATTTGGATAAGAACCCTGTATGGAATGATGCCTCCTGGAAAAGAAGCGTTTAACAAGGGACTGTGTAACTATTGGAGCAGGATTGTCACGATTGTCCGTACGCTTATTTTCCAGCCGGCTTTTCTTCACCTATTTGGATAAGAACCCTGTATGAAATGACGCCTCCTGGAGGGCTAGAATAAAATACCGCCATTTATACCCCACTAAAATACCGTTAAAAGGTCCGAAAGGCACCTCAGGCACCCAATGTCCGTCGCCGTTGGCTAGTCGTCAAGCTCCCGCCGTTGCACCAGCTGCTAACTATGGAGTTGGCATGACTATTCTATTGGGGATACCTCCGCTTCTCCGAAACCGTGGAGGGGTCAGATGCCACGCAACGGTTGTATTTGCCTGGGGCAGGTTCTGTTCAAGCAAGAGCGCGGCGCGTTTGGATGATGAGGTGCGCCATGGTTAACGGGCGAACTCACTCGATGAGCAGCGATCGATATAGAGCAGATTCTAGTTTGATCAGATCCTTGAATTGTTACTGAACCTCTTGTTGTAAAAGGGCTTGAATTAATCCTATCCATAATGGCGCATAGGCCTTTTTGGTGTCGACGTCCTGCATCCAACGTGTAGTGCAACCCATAGCCTAGAGAACCCACAAGGCCTCGACAACTTCTGCAGTCAAGTATAATATCTTGTCCTATGGTTCTCTGAGACACTTTTTCTACAAGAACTGAACCCACGCCATGGGTAAAGTTATAAGCCAGGTCTGTCAGCCTGAGATATTAAGACAGATAGTTCCGTTCAGTTAGCCGAGCGTTTGTAGCATCCACCACATAAACAGCACAGTGATAGCTGTGGGGCCCATCGATGACAGTGTTGAAGCTGCGGATGGTGAATTCGCCTTGATCGCATCTTCGTCAACCGTATCGTCATCGTTTCGTTTGCAGTGGGTGATATCCGTGAGAACCTTCGGACATGCTACGCGCTTATACTCGACACTGTAATTCCCACGTTAGATTTCGCGCGAATCTTGGAATGGGTTAAAATAGGTACTCACTTTGGCTCCACGGCGTCCTTGAACCAGTCGAACCGCCACTGGCAACCAGGCTTCAGTGCTGCGGGAAAGTCATCACAGTCGGTGCGATTGGATACGCCCACGTTTTCCGTGCCGAACACAGAATTTGGAACGTTGTATTCGATAGCACACGCGCCAGCATAGCTTGTATTTCCACCAGGTATCTGATAGAAGGCATTAGTACGGGCGTAACTCTCAATCTGCGGAGAAAGGAGTACATACACCAAGAGTGAAGACATTCGCGCCTGGGGAATCGTAATTCGTGTTGGAGGCCTGCACAATCATCGATTTGCCTTTGACTGCCCCGCTGGTAAAGTTCAATTGGAAGCAGCTGCAGCACCAGCTGGACTCGTCGCCGCCAATGAGGAAAGTGCCCACGAAGCCGTAGGAGAACGTGTCATTGACGGCCCACGGCGAGTTCGACGCACATCCGAACGCATTGCCGCCATTGCAACCGGTCCCCTGGGTAACATCCAGCAGCGGATTTGCGTTGATATCGCACGATTGGACTGGAGACTTGTCGACGAAGTCTCCTTTGTCGGCCCAGCCGCAGGACGGCTTACAGCAGTCCCAATACCGCGAGGTTACCGCAGTGGACGGCCCAAATACGTCGGATATCGCATCAACACTGGAGAAAACGAGAGCAAAGAGGAGGAGGGTGAAGGTGTGGCGTAGGGATCTTGATAGATTCGTCATGGCTAGGATTGTATGCATTCTGGGGCTTCATGGGAGATGGAAGAAGTTTCTTCCTGGCAAAAGCACATGTTCCCCTGTGAGAGTTGGACAGTGCGCGCTTACAGTGCTGATAAGAGGCTTGATGGGCGATAGTAAGAACGGGACCTGGTGGCGATAGCAGAATCAGAAATGAGTGGCAGCAAAATGGCCAGAAGCAGGATAGCTGGCTGGTGCTCTAGAAGGGCAGTCAGTAGTGGAGCAAGAAGGAGGATAATTTGCTGGATCTTGCCGCACTTAACAAGTGGCAGATGAACGGGGCGGAGAGTGGAGAGTGGAGGGAGGAGAGAGTAGAGTGGAGAGAGGAGAGTGATTTACCCAATCGTGAATAACGTGGAGAGTAAATTATCCGGCGGCGGTCCGCATGGCCGTCGCCCCTTCACAATCCCTTCACAATCCCTCACGACCCCTTCACTACCCCGCAAGGATCGGCATCGATCGGCAGTTTATGTGCACGCGGCGAGTGCACAATTCCTTCATTTCAAGGGGTCTTAGCGCCCGACCATGGAATTCTTCGCATGCTTCCTTCCCTGCGGCCCGTTATTACGCGACAATTGTGCATCGGAGCAGAAGAAGCTGTCAGAAGGGAGTTTGTGGCTGGTATGTGGACCAGAGCTTGACTTTCCCACAGCATACAGTACAGTACAGTACACATACACAGTAAGAATATTCCAGCATGTCTTGGTTATTACCACTATACTACTTGCTGGAACAGGTGAGGCCAAGTCTAATACTGTATGTCTGTCTATTGAGCCCTGGTATCGTTGGGCCGGCCCTGGACATGGAAGTGAAAGACACAATCCCGCTCTGAATGCCGCTGCCCAGACCCTTTCTCCACAGTCTTCATGTGGAGAGTCAAGCTGACGACAGGCCGGCTCTGCTAAGGTTGACTGGGTTAAACTGTAGTCTGCGAATAGTAGTTTGGTAAAGTCAACTGAGTTAATTGTATTCTGCGAATAGTCTCCGAGTAGTGGCCCCCATCCCCGTCGCTGACATAGATAGTGTTTTGGACAAGGCGGGGCGCGGCCTGCTTTTATATTAAACGCCACTATTTTCGCGACACGTGCAGCTCCACTGCATCGCATTTATCCATCACATATAACCAGACGATACCCATATGCCCGATTCTTGTTCTTTCTTGGAGAGAATGGAACCTGACTTCCACGACATCGTCCAGACGTTGCGAACCCCAATGCGTTGAACTCGAAATCCCGCCTGCGTTTCCACCCGCACTTCGTTCCGAGAGCGCAACTATGCGATGCCGTCGTCGTACCCTCTACAGAATCTGTGCCTTGCGGTAATTGCAGGTACCCCGGCCATCGCCGCATGCTTTGTCGGCCTGCGACTCTATGCGCGGAGACGGGCTCGCATTGCTTTAGGATGGGGTATGTTAGCTCGCTCGCCCGAGGAATTACAGTACTAACGCGCTTCTCCTCTTCTCTAAGACGATTACCTGGTCATTATTGCTTTAGTAAGTCCACTGCAATTCTGGAAAATTCAAGCGACGTAGTCTAACTGTCTGCCAGCTGTTCTCTTTCGGGCTCATCTACCCGTCAGTTCGACGTACGAGATATACCATATGCGATTGATAGGATGGGTAACTAAATTCTCTTAGATGTCATCATCTGGCACGTCGGAATCCATATCTGGGATGTTGACCAGTACAACCTCGAACCAAACTACACCGAATACCACAAGGTAAAGACGCGGAGATATACTCACATGCACTAATAAATGTATTGACAGTTTACAGATCCTCATAGCATACAACTTGCTATATACGCCAATCCTACCTCTCGTCAAAGCGTCTATCATCTTTCTCCTTCTTAGGGCCGGATGGGTTGTCACCCCCATCAGACGAACACTCTATTTCATTCTCGCCTTCGTTATTGGAGCCTGCCTCGGACCCTGGCTTGCTCTAATATTTCTCTGTCCGCCCCTAACTGGCGAAACATCGGAGCCGACGGTATACGGCGGATTATCATGCTTGACCCCAAAGCAAGGCGGTATTATATACGTCTTCCTGGTCACAGCCAACATGTTTACGGACCTCTTGATTCTGCCAATTCCGAGTCTGTTGGTATACAGGATACGAAACGCAAGTCTACAGTCGCGGTTGACCGTCATATTTTCGTTCGCACTCAGTTTAGGGTAAGTCGCCTTTTCGTATCCCAGTCACGTTCACAGGACTTCCTACTCATACATTTTAACCAGGGTAACCGCCATGGGTGCCGTCAGACTCAAGCTAAACTACCAATCCATCCTCTATAAACACCACGAGTCCGACTGGACCTATACAATCGTATATTGCCTCAGCCACGCCGAGAACAACGTCGCCATTGTTATCGCATGCATGCCGCCCCTACGCAGTCTAATCCTTCGTTGGGCATCAAATAAAGACGAGGAAGCTCTGGTTCGAGACCAATCCGATACCATCAACCGGAGGATCTACGGGGAATCTTTCACTCTCCGGCCGATGTCGGCCACCGAGGACACGAAAGACCAGTTCATGGGCACGTCAAAGCACAACGAAGGCTTATGATAGCACGTACATACGTTGGGCGGCACAGGAGTTCAGAGTACAATGATACCAATATCGATGAGGAGTTATGGGGCCGCTGGTAGGCTGGTTGGTTGGCGGAGGTCTAGATGGAGGAGCAAATATTGGAGGGTTGATTTGGGGCTCCAAGGCTTATGATTTTATGATTTTGTACGTCCGGAGCTGGAGAGATAGAAGAAAATGCATCCGGAATTACCACTCAATGCCCACGGTACCAATTAGGACTACGAGTCGTCGCTGGCACATCTCGTGTGGGCGACATGTATAAAGAGCTGCCCTCTACATACCCGCCCTTCGCGGAATACTTCCTTTCTCCAGCCCCCCGTACCACCACCACCAGAAGGCGGAGGTAGAGAAGACTCAAAGTACCCACCAGAGGTAGCTGAGACTCTGGTGACATTCAGTCCATTAAGTGAAGTTATGTAGCCTCGGCAAACTCTAGTGAGGAGTCTTGTGCCGTTTCGACGATCTATAGTCGTTTTCACATAGAGCGATTGACACCAACTACCAGAAAATCCACCAATAAAGAGACTGCCATTGTGACAGCGGCGGCAATAGATTTTTGGTCGACAGTAGAAAGTAAAAACCATCAGCGCTGCAGTGGATTCGTGGCTAGCATAATCTAGTGTTTGAACTACTGTGCGGTACTTGTACACATGTACAGGGGCACAAAGCTCGTGCCCTTTAGTGAGTGCTTGGAGTGGAGCAGTGAAACCTGGACACCGCCTGTATATAACCGCTCTGCACCCCCGAACTTTCTCAAGCAAGTCGTCAAACGCCAAATTATGTGACAACAGCTTATGACCCGGAACAGGTTATGAGCAAGATGAGGCCACACGATGTGCGCCGATACATAATTGGCGGCGTCCCTCATAGCTCTCCAAGGAGAGATTAGCCCTGTTGTACGGACGGGCGCGCACGGCCAGGTCGCATTAGGACCGGAGCATCGTCCCCGTCGCGGGACGCCACCTCGACAGCGGCAACGCACAGTGGGATGCAGCACTGCGGATGAATGCAGGGCATCATTAGCAAGCGGACGGCTACTTCGAACAGGGGCTGGGAGATACTGTCGGAACTTCAGTTGGGTCGGTCGTACCGTCAACTGGACCTCAAGAAACGAGGCGGAGCCTAAACAGCCAGGTTGATTCGACACCTGATGGGTGTGTACATTTGGATGCGCGCATATTGAGCGCGCATAGGCGGGTAGCGACGCGGGATTGTTGTGAGAGGTTGGACTCGGGTACAGGAAGGCAGAGACTTTGGAGATAAAGGAAATGGATGAGGGTCGCCATTCCAGGGACAACATGGCACCGCGTGCGTGTTGTGGTTTGGTATGTAGGGCACGATCGACTTCGTGACAGTGCGCTTCACTGTGAGACTACATACTGGCTGCTGAAAGGGCCCCTTTTTTTTCTATATTGAGTCGTCGAACTCCAAATTTGTGCCACAGATGCAACATGTGAAATGCGGTCAGATGTCTGTTTGTCAGAGGCAGCAAGCAACACAAAACTCCATGACTTCGTTGATTGTGACCTTTGTCATCCGTATGTCAAGGCTATTGATTACTCTACATTATATGCAACTCCTTGAGTTCGCAATAGGTCTAACCCGCTCAGCGGCAGGCGTGACAGGCTACACTCAGAGCGAGGATACTCAACATACGCTCCGATGAACGCCCCCGCCCATATTGGTGTCCTTGTCACTGCCATCTTTCCGCTTCCCCATCTTCCCTTGGGCACCCTCCGCGGTCTGCCGGGCCTGAAGAAGCTTCAAATCCATCTCATCGTTCTCGAGCAGAACCTGCGTGACAGAGCACAGATCTGCAATAAGTCGGTCCAACAGGTCAAAGCTCATCGACTCCCGCACTACCACTCTCAAGATCTCAGTCTTATCCTCGTCGGGAGGCAGGGCGTAATTCGGGATGATGTACTCTCTTGCGCGCATCAGCTGAGACACGGACTCCTGTTTCACGTGCGGGTAATCCCTCTTAAACGCGTCTGAGAAGCAGAATGCCACGACGGGGAGACCAGCGTTGAATTCGGCGGAGGTTGGGTTGTCCTTGGTCACGAATGCCCCTCCGTCATCGTCATTGTAGTCATGCACGCCTTTCTGGCGGTGGATGTCAGACAAACAGACGTACCAACCCGTGGCCTCGAGGCTCTTCGACAGAAGCCGAGCGTTCGCAAGACAGTTCTCCATGATCAAGCGATAGCCAGTAAATCCCAGGTGTATGAGATTGAAATACTGCCCAATGACCTGGGCCCCTGGCCGGGAGAAGTTCAGCGTGAATGACTCTTCGGTCCCGCCTAGGTAATGGAGCTCGAAGATCAAATGCTTGGGGAGGTACGACTCGTCGCGCCAGATTATCCAGCCCACGCCAGCATAGACGAGGCCGAACTTGTGGCCCGAGGTGTTGATTGACTTTACGCGGGGTAGATCAAAGTTCCACAACGGGCCTCCGGCTCCCGCATGCGCAAAAGGAGCTACGAAGCCACCGCTGGCAGCATCGACGTGGATTGGGATGTCGACTCCAGTTTCCTGTTGGTATTCGTCGAGGATATTTGATACTTCCTCCACAGGCTCATAATGACCCGTATATGTGCTTCCCAGTATAACAAAGACGCCAATGGTATTTTCGTCGATGTTTTCCTTCACTAGGTCAGTATCTAGCCTGTAGTTGCTCTTTTTGGATACTGGTAGGATCCGTGCTTCCACATCGAAATATCGTGCGAACTTCTCCAATGCAACTTGAGCATTGGCCCCCATAATGATGTTCGGTTTGCTGCTGTCTTTCCCCTCCTTTTTTCGCTTTTCTTGCCATCGTCGCTTCATGGCGAGTCCTCCCAAATGGATGGCCTCTGATGAACCAGTTGTCGCCGACCCAATCGGCTTTTCTTCTTTCTTCGCGCCCCAGAAGTCGGCGATAATACTGACGCAACGGGTGTGCATTGTCATCAGAGCAGGATATTCGTCGGAGTCGGACATATTCTTCGAGATGTTCTCAATCATCAATTGCTCGGCCCGAGATTCCATGAATGTCCCAACGAAGCTGATGACTCTCGTCAGTATTCGTCTGTGGCGAGGATGATAACAGTTACGACATACCTAGCCAAGTTCAAATTTGGCTTGCCATCTAGATCAAGTTCATCCTTGAGAATTTGGTAGACAGCATCGGCCGGCTCTCCCTTGTGCGGGATTTTGAACTTGGGGATGTCTTGACGGCTCGCATATCGTGTCGAGTACGGAGTAATGTGCGATGTGCCGCCATTGGTATGGACATGACGTTTCCCAGCCTCAGCCATGTGCATTCCATGGAGGCGTTGGACAATCTCTTCTGAGTCGACCTAAACAAGGGTTAAAAATGAGATTCAACGCTCGTCGGTGTGATCTTACATGTCTCGCAAGGCCAACCATACTGGGCTGGATTTTAAGGGTCTTGCAAAAAAATAGTAAAGGGCGGAAGGGTCTCCTGGTAGGTTTAGGGTAGCTGGTTGATGCCGGGGACAAGTGGAATAAATAGCTTAAGGGTCCAACCAAGAACTCAATGATGACGACAAAGTATCCGCGCATTTGGCATCATCATCGTTGACAACTGTAGTCCAGCACGACAACTCCAATGGTGCATACTTCGAAATAGCCCCATTCATAGCCCCCCCGAGGATAGACTTCAGAGGCCATGGCTTACCACTATTGCTATAGAACTATGCCTGTATCTTGCACAGTACCTTCATGAAGCGTTCGTTTTCTCATACTTTCTCAAAACGTCATATAAATTGGTTTGTTGCCAGGAAAGCTTGGCTTTCATTCGCTGGAATCTACTCACGTGATGTGATGCACGGACCCTTTAGTCCAGCCCTTAAATGATTTCCGATGAGGGGAACGGCAATGAAGCTGTGGCCAATCAGAAAAAGACAGGCTAATGATGACGACAACAACGACGACGACACCATCTCCATTTAAAGGTACACAATCCGCTATACGTGGGAAAAGAAAATTATACGCGAGAGTAGCAAACCACACGTAGGTTATGAGATAGGTATAAGGAGGATGATGTAAAGGTCAGAGGAATGTCGTATGTTGTAAGTGCACTGAGAAGACGAATCGGAGATTTTATATGATGGAAAGTGATATTTCTCTTGGAAAGACAAGGGACTGCGAAGCATTTGAATGGACTTTGCTGCAAGCCGCGTGTCCTCGGTTGTCATACCACTCGATTCCCTGAACTCCTGGCGTCTGTGTGCTAGCAGATAATAATTCGCCATAGGTTATATGATATCAAACACCCCTCATCTATCTCCTCTCTCTCCCCGAGGTATTCTATTTCCTCACATATCGCCAAGATGAAGCTCATCAATATCCTCCCGTTCATTGCTCTCTCCACGGCTTTCGTTGTCCCTGAGTCCGTACTTGAGCAGAAAACATGTGCGCCTAAGACATCGAAGTCCTTCTTTGCGAGAATCATCGGTGGTTTTGGAGACCGTTATCAAAAGAGCATTAGCATTACGCAGAATGCTCTTGATGAAGCCATCTCGGTAGCAGAGGGCCTGGCCGACAAAACAAAGGGATATAGCTTATCCACATACGAGGCGTTTGATGCTGAAGCGTGGCTCAACTCTGCTTCCGATATTGTCGACGAGATCAATCCGTTCGTCGTAGGAGATCATCCTCCTCACCCAGATCATCCGCATCGTCCAGATCGCCCGCATAACCCAGACCACCCAGACCAGCCAGACCACCCAGACCACCCAGATCACCCAGATCACCCTCCTCATCCACCTCACCCGCCTCACCACAAGAAGCCGCATCATGGCCATCGAAAGCCGAACCGTACGATATATGAGCTAATCTCCGGCAGCAAGTTCACGACGGAACTGGTCAAGGTCGTCAACGAGTTTGAAGACCTTGTGCAGCTTCTCAACAGCACAGAGGCCAACTACACCATCTTTGCTCCAACGAATGATGCATTTAAGCATATCTCTGGGTCTCATAAGAAGCCTAGCAAAGAGATCATCAAGGCAATCTTGGAGTACCATCTGTCGCCTGACCTCTACCCCCTCGGGAGGCTGATACACAGTCACACAATCCCAACTTCCTTGAAGGAAGATGGACTTGGTGGAAACGCCCAGAGGCTGCGAATCGGACTTAGTCTGCGAGGGTTAAACGTCAACTTCGCCGCCCACTTCAGAGCTGTGAACATCGTATGTTAGCCTACCCTTTCGAATTTTGCCCACGTACTAACCACACCCTCCAGGGCGCCACCAATGGCATAATCCACGCCATCGATCACATCCTCCTCCCTCCTCCCTCTATCCTAACTATTTTATCTCATCTACCCGGTCAATTTTCCACTCTCCAACTCGCCCTCACCAAAACCGGGCTCGCCCATGATATCGCCAAAGCCCATACTACCGGCGCTACTTTCTTCGCGCCAGATAACAACGGCTTCCAGCTTCTTGGGCCGAAAGTCCTTGCCTTCCTCTTCAGCCCTCGCGGCGAGAACTATCTCAAGGCGCTACTGAAGTATCACATCGTTGCCAACCAGACGCTGTACTCCGACGCGTTCTATCACTCCGAGGAACTGACTCCCGCGGGGTTGCCTCTACATGTCGATCTGCCGACGTTGTTGGAGGGAAAGAGTCTCGGGATTGATATTGCACGTTTTGGGCGTTTCATAAATGTGAGAATTAATGGATATACTGACGTGGCTGTCCAGGACGGAATTGCCCGGAATGGTGTCTTGCAGATCCCCCGCCATGTATTAATTCCACCCAAGGTTCTTGGAGAGTTCGAGGCCGAGTTAGAGGTTGCATCCGGTGATATGACTGTGGAGGAATTCACGAGTCGCATTGGTGATCTGGTGGAAGAGGAGCTTCAAAATGCAGAAGATAAAGCTTGGATAGCCGCTGGGTGGGACCTGTAACTTCGTGGGGTGAAAAATATTGCGCACGAATTTCTATGATTTGATTTATATCAACAGCGAAACGATGGATTTTATTTATTAGGATATTATAAATTGCTCGGTTTGAACTGTGTACACACTCATTTTAATTCAAAGAGAAAAGTCGTGGTAAACAAAAATACACGTTGGCACCTTCCGTTGTGTGCCAGCAGTCACTATTATACTATGGTAATAGCTCCTTTCATTCATGCTTCGACAAGAACTCTTGCATTGTTCGTGGCACGCCATCGTACCTTCCCTCGTATACTGGTATACGACCCGATAGCTCCTTCCGTTCTTGATTTAAAAATGTTAGTAAATGTCTAGTTATTACATTATATATAGTCCATTGGGTAGTAAATACATAGTTAAGAAAGTATCTTAATACCATTTACCTTTTATAAGTAATATATAATATGATGCTAACTTAATCTTACAGTTAGGCTAGCCTAACAAGAAGCTTTAGATATCAAACTCAAAAGAATAAGAAAACTATAGGCTACGCTATTGTCTAGGTAAATTATAGTTGGTATAATTGTTGTTATCATGTAGAGTCACTATTGGGACTTTTGGACTTTTGGACAGCACAAGTATATGGTTTAATTATCCTACCCTGACCAAATCAATTAAATACTCGTACTCTCTTAACTCTCCCAATTATGCCATTGCTCGGTTGATTATTCGGCCCGCCTTTTTCTAACTCTGAGTCATTTTTACCTACAGCAGTTGCTTGGTGTTTGAGGGGTGGTTCACCGTGTGCTACTATTTGTGCTGTTAGAACGATCATGCAGTATTTAGTGCGCGGAGTATTGCAGTTTTGGATTAAAATCCGAAAGATGAGCTAGTTGGTATACGTACCATCACCATCACCATTATTGTTCTTGTTCTCTGGCTTGTGCTCTGTCTTTCGCCAAAAGATTCGCGGCGCACCTTTCATTTTTTTCCAGATATAAATAGCGGTGTCCACGTGGAAAGCAAAGTAGATTGCTGGGATAGACATTGCAGCCGAGGGCCCGACTGAGGTGTTTGTTAGTAGTGCAACCAAGGAACCAGCTAGTTGGTGATTGAGCTATACGTACATATCATTGGAAAGATCCACCCAGGTGTATATGATAATTTGTCGGTGGCATGAGGAAAGATTGTGATGTCTAAAGCAAATAATGCTGCTAGAAATGACATGGGAAGCTGGATTAGAATTGCCAGTTAGAAATATTCACCGTAGGTCGGATGATTCTTGGTGAGATCACTCACGAATACGATGGTAACAATCGTAAACACCATAAGTGTAGTGCCTTGCGTTGCCGTTGCTTCTGCTTGTTCACGAGCTGATTGCGCTTCAGATAAGTTGGCTTGCTTCTGCTTTAAATCCAGAAGGTCGTTTATCTGTATTAGTTAGCGGTGGTATCGCCATCAGACAGAAGCTTCGCGACGCACTGATCTTTCTACCCGTGTAGCGTCTGTAATCATCTTCTCCAATGTTTCGAGAATCTCGCCTGGCTCCCTTGAATTCAGATAATCCTTCTCCATCGTATATTCGGAGAGCGCATCGTGCCACCCTTTTTTCTGGTCTCTTGCCAAGGATTTTGTATCCGTCCTGTATTCGGAAAAAGCATCATGCCACACTTTTTTCTGGTCCTTCATCAAGGATTTAAGGATGTTGAGTTCATCCAATATATCCTTGATTAAGACTAAATAGTGTATCTCCTTGTCAATTGAATACCCTCCATCAATCGAATAACCTTCAACTGATGAATCATCTTCATCAGTTGAGTAATCTTCACTAAGGGTGTCCTTGACAACCAGGGTTTTCTTGAACTTCCTGAAAAGATCTAACTCGCCATCTTCCTGCAAAGGTATTAGCGATACTTCTTATATTCACAGAGTAATACTACAGCAATAATAAAGATTAGCTTACTATATCGCCGATAGCATTCTCGAAAATTTCCAAGACAGATAATGACAGTCTCTTCTCTGGAACTATTTCTTTCTGTTGCTCAATAATTCCAGTAGCGCTGCTAACGATTAATTTCATCAGCTGCTCTGGTGATGAAGGTGGATGCCTATCAAGATCACGTCCTTCCATCAAGTGTCTTAAGACACTCCTGACAATGGTGTCTGGTTCCTCGTCTCCTTGGTAGCTTGAGCTAGTGATTATTTTGTCTTTATGATACTGTCAGTACTTCTAATACGCCACGAATTTCAGAGAATTCAGTCCTACCGCTATCAATCACCCACAGCCACAGTTGATCCACTTGCAGTATCAAACCCCTTTCGTGTTTCTTTGGTCTCTTGTGTTGATCTTCTTCTAGTTTCTTATGCTGTCGGCCCTTTTTTAGTTTTGCGAGTTGGCGATACTTCCGTTTCTTGTGTTGCTGATCCACTCCATGTGCAGCGCGCGGCTCACCAAATTTTTTGTCCTTCTTCTTGCTTTTGATATATTTTGTGAGCACCTGATCTTTATTTCTTGTCTCGACATCTATTTCTGGTAGGGATGAGTAGTAGTACCGATCTAAGGTTCGCAATTCATGGAGTGTTCCTTTTCCGTACTCAACTACCAATGATGATGTATCGTGTCCTTGTATGCATTTTCCATCCCCTACATTAGCTTCAGAAAAGGTGAGGAACGGCATCTAAAGCTGAAGTTAGATTACAGGCGGAGGCGGATAGGGCCTGTTACATACGTAAAGTGCAATATATTTGGTGCCGCTTGATGTCCTATCCATCTCTGCCCCAGCCGATTCTTTTTCTGGGAGAGATTTGACTTGCACAGTGTTGGGAACGGTGTTAGTTCCTGGCTTTGTGACAACTTCGCCACCCCTGCTAGTTTGATCTATCTTGTCCTCCATGTTTAGTTGGGGGTTAGCTTCCAACGGCTGTCTCTGTACGCATTTTAGCCGTCACCACTTGGTTTAATTGTGAAAAGGGAACTAACTGTACACTGAGGTTTCATACTCCGCGAGAACTGATATACACCACTTTTGTCTGCATATGCACTTTGGAGCTCATGTCTGTTTTTACGGACAAATTTGCTCACTGGACGGTGTTCTCTATTTGTCGAAAAAGACCGACTTAGTAAATCCTAATGAATGAGTTGTAAGTTCGACGCATTGTACTTTCGGTTGCGAATAGCATACCTCAATCCACTCCATCTATCCAAGTTTGGTGAGATTAGTTTGTAGCTCTTTGCGTAGGGAGTGGCCTTTTACTCACATTGTTTGCTGGAACATGTATCCATCTAAATTTGTATCTATCGTCGTGCACTTGCTTCTGCCCGGAGCTTTGTTTTTTCTTTTGTGTTCCAGCAGGTGGCGCAGGTGATTCGGAAGGGGCCTGTGGCTCTATAATCACTTTTATAGCTCCATTCAACGATTTCGGCTCTCTGCGATCCATTCCAGCATCAGCCATGATGTCATCTAGCGATACGCTTTCATCGTATATAGTTGAAACAATCGATCGATTTAAAGCTGCAAAGCTGACATGATCGGCTTTGTCATAAAAATCCACTATAGTGGCTTTATATTTGTCGCATACCATTTTCTTCTCCGGCGACAGCTGTGGTACACTAGGAAATCCATCCGGATCGAACTGGTCATACACATTTTCCACTCGAGGGGGATTGTCAAGACAGTCCTTTATTTCCCTGTATCGCACTTCCACTTCACTCGTTTCTGTCGCAGTGAGAGCCACATTATTGGTTACCTTGTCTAACAATACGTCAATGATATGAGTTGTATCTTTGATAATTTGAGACGTCAATATTGGTGGGCCATTTCTCCGCAATAGCCACCAGACAGCCTCATAGTGACCATAATACACAACCCAAAGCAGGCCAGACCATTCCTGATTTGGGAACAAATTTTGGGGGTTGGTTTCTGGTATACTTGGCAACAGTATACCTTTGTCTACAATCAATTCCACGTAATGTTCAAGTCCTGTTCGTGCAACTTCGGTCAATTCATCCCAAGCAGCCTTGGGATCTTGATTGAAATCATGTTTCGTAAGAACCTCCAAAAGGGCCTTAGCTACATCTTGGTGGCCATTTTCGGTTGCTTGGGATAAAGGGGTTTTGCCGTCTTTCGTCCTTTTTCGTATGATGCTCTGTAGGAGAGGATATTTGTCCAGCCAGCGAAATATAAAGGAGACAACGCTTTCGTGGCCATTCCTTGCCGCAAAATACAAAGCCGTTTCCCCATTCCTTGATTCCACAAGAAGCTGATCCCATGATGCAGAATAGAGCAACGGTTTATCATTTTTTGTTTTGGACTCAGCAATAACTTGGTCGCTGACAGAGCCTTCCAGCAAACGTCTCATAGTTCTCACGTAGTCATTGGCAGCTGCAAAATGCAACGGAATTATTTCGTCGTTCTTCTTGTCGGAGACCTTCGCCAGCACGTTTGTTTCCACAGAACCGCGTTTCTTAAAGTAGTCCATGAGTTGATCGACAACCCCGGCGTGTCCATTACACGCTGCAACATGCAACAGAGTTTCTCCTGATTTAGTTTTCGAGTCAAACAGGTCCCCTGGCCTCTCAAAACACGTCTTGGCTATCGATTCCCACCCAAAAAATACCGCCCAATGCACTATCAAATGCCAATGCACCAGAGAATCTAGCTCACTTTCTGATTTGTTGTCGATAAACTCGACAAGAAACTTTTTAACTTCCTGTGCGTCGCGATGATTCACCTTCGCTGGAGCACCAAGCTTAAGTCTAGGCAGCGCAAATGCGGCATGCTCCATGAGAAAACAAACTGCGTCGTATTCTTCCTCTGCGGCAGCGGAACACAGTGCCGTACCTCCATTGTTGTCTCTCGAAATCAATGTATCCCGATCGAGTCTCCCAGCTAATTCTCTCAGGGTATCAATGTTACCAGATTTAGCGGCCATGTGAAACACAGTTCGCCCATCGGTCGATTTTGCCAGTATATCGGAACCTGCTGCTATAAATGATAGCACTATATCTTTGTGGCCACCAAGAGCCGCAACAAGTAGCGGTGTCAATTGCGTTTCCTTAGTCAAAAGCTTCAGGATCGATTTGTCATTAAGGAGCGGACCAACATCAATACCACCCCAAGCGGCACAATGTAGTACTGTCCATCCATCTTCTTCTGGTTCGCCTAACAAATTCTCCGCACCAGCTACACTCAAGAGACGCGCAAAAACCTCCTTTGAGCCATTGTAAGCAGCTGAATGTAGAGGAGTTTGCCCATCGATTTCTTTAATCCTCAAATCCGCATTATTATCCAAGAGCATTCCAACAATCTCCAGACGGTCTCTGCGGGCTGCAATATGTAACGGAGTCTCATTGTCTTCGTTCCCAAAGTCAACTATATATTGCTTTCTCCCGATTTTTTCTCCAGCCTCTAGAATGTGGCGTAGTACATTTACACTATTGTTCTGGGCAGCAATATGAGCAGGTGTCCATCCGTTCGTCTTATTATCTTCCAGGAAATCCTTGTCGAACTTTATTTCCAAAATTCTCTCTGCTATGTTTGACTGGTCGAGCCGCGCAGCCAAAAAGAGGGTCGACTGGTCTAACTCGCCATCGTCTCCTTCGTCGTCAAATCTACTTTGGAGGCTTGCACCTGATTCTAGCAGATGATTAAACGCTTCGAGCTCTCCATCCGCAATTGCTTGACCAAGAGCCCGATTCAACTCAATGTCTCTGGGCTCCAAATTCTTAGACGACATTTGAGTCAGACGAACTTTGAAGGCATGTCTCGTTTCGTCCTCTTCTCCGGACTCGGAATTCGACGCTGGGTCTAATTCTGGGTTTGACACCGAGGCCGCTGCTGGGTCAAATTGTAGGGCATGTTTCGGGTCCGGTTCTGGTTCTAGATTCCGTTCTGTATCAAGATTTGCACCTGGTTCATAGGGTAAACTCCAATCTGATTGTGACGCAGGTCCACTATGAATTGGCAGATTTTCAATACGCGTCTCTTCAACCACATCAAAATCCACATCAGGGACAGCAGATAGGCTATGTCTGGTTGAATCGGTTCCCGTCATTTTCTGATTTATGGTCGGGGAATCAGATTGGGTAGCGTTTCCCTTAGTTGCGCCATCATAAATAGTTACTGGTGGTGCATCGACAGCGTCAGACTGATGAATATGCGTATCTAGTTCTTGCTGACCACCATCAGCCGATTGAGCAGCGGCGCTGTCGTTGGAATCATGACTTGGTCTTGGGCCTTCGGCCGATGTCACGCTCTGGCCTGCGCCCACAATCTTGGATTGACTGATATTTTCTTTTGTTTCCTCATTATTATTTGTCTTCGGTGTTGTTTCGGGCTGATGACTATGCCTAGGGGGTTCGTCCAGGCCATTGTCGGCGGGTGGAGCTTCGCCGTCGTTAGAACCACGGCTTGGCTTTGCATCCTCGGCTGTTGTCGCGATACTATCGCTATCCATTGGGGACGGGCGAGAGGTTTGACTCCGGTGTGGGAAGAACGGATGCAAGGAGTGCCGCGTGGAACGGAATAGAAGTGAAGGCCCCGTTGGACACGTATATCCACCACACGCGTCTGACGCGATCTGCGAGCGCACACATTATGTATGTAACCCACCCCCTGAGGGACGGCCGGATAATCCTGCGGCAACAGTCACAATTACACCAAATCTTGTGCAGAAAGAAGGCAAGGCTGATAGGTTCAGCCGCTCAAAAAGCCAAGGATTATACTGATGTTAGCTAGCTGCATGCCAACGATATACTGAAAGTAGACTACCGCCAGAGGAAGCGGTTCGTCTCGAGGCTGGGAAGGATTGTGACAGGGGCCAAAGAGGTGGGTATCTTTCCACAGTAATTGCACGTGTGGGAACATGTGGTTAATTAGCCGTCGAATTGAATTGATGATTTCCCCGCCAGAACCACCACCGGTCTAAGTGTATTATTTCCACCTTCGATTGTGACCAAATCAAACGTGCCGACCTGAAGCTTGTATATGAGCTGTTCTTTCTCCAGACGGAGCAAAGCTGTTCGGTTGTGGTGATGTCGGTGGTTGGGGACGGGGACATACCAGGGCGACCCTAGAAACGTAGCTGGAGCTCATTGGGGGGGCCGACGATTGGGCCGCAGCGACCGACCAGTGATGGATCCCACCTACCACCTACCACCGACCACCCCAAAGCTTCGAATCGTCCAATGGGTTGAAGCCCAGTACGGAACAAGGCTGGTTGCAAGCAATTAAATCAACGATATGCTGCTTTTTACGGTCAAATGCGCTGTTCTAGGCGTCGCGCTTGGCACGAATCCCTCGGTATGGTTGAGGCGCAGCTTGTCCCATGGTGCCGCCCAGCGTAAAGTGTTACCCCGAAGCGTATAAAGCATAATCTTAATATAGGTTTAATCTGCAAAAAAACCCCTCTCAACTGGCGCCTAAATATTCGTAAATGGCTGGATTTCGGCCACCCCACGTCGCAACATATAGTCATTCTGGTAGAGCGAAATGCGCAAATCCATACATTGTTCCACAAAAGTCTCCCCTCGCTCGCAAGGGAAGAAGACATGACTCCCCCAACTACACCAACCTACTACCGCTTGACAAATAGTTGATACTCGTCGCTATGCTCCTTTGTATTCGCCTCTTTGAACCTTTCGATCCCGCTCAAGAGGCCATCTTCGCCAACCTCCCATTCTCCCGCTC
>JPKA01000340.1:0-31505 GCA_000750875.1 Pseudogymnoascus sp. VKM F-4517 (FW-2822) | reverse complement strand
GTATCATGGCAAGCGGTCTCTTCATCTTGCTCTCTTGGAAGTAGGGTAGTAGTCCAAGCAAGTCGCATTGCGTTTAGGAGGCTTTGATATCGTTTGTTGCAGGTTGTACGAGGATGGCTGCACCCTTAATACTAAATGTACCGATTAAACCACATAATAACTTGACGTACCACCCGATGATACCCCCGAACAGTACCACCTGATGGCACCACATAATGTCATATTTGGATGGGAGGCGAGTAATTGCAGTACTTATAAGGCGATATTCTCAGCAAAAGTGAGATATCTCTAGTCAACATTGTCAATAACCAAGATGGCTCCCACGAAACCTACCCCAAAAGTAGCAAACACCAGAACAGCGCATCGTGCACCACCAAAATCAGGGGTCCAAAAGATATCGGATACTGCGCTTAAAACAGCAGAGGCCCGTGCAAAGCGTAGAGCCGAAATAGCAACTAAAATCAAAGAATCCAACACCAACCTTGCAGAGATCGTGACGTTTAACACAAAGCTCAAGGCTAAGCTGCAGGAGCTCGTCAGGTTGTATGATAACGGTGCCAGTCCCCAGTTTAAAAAGGAGCTGGATGCACTTGAGATCGAAGTGAATACATCTAACAAGGTTGTGACGGGCTATCAAACCACCTTAAAGAAAGCCATAGAGGAGAAGGATGAGTTCGATAAAATGGACGTCGATACTGCCTCGCTCTTCCTTGAAGAAGGTGAGAACGATAGCGATGGTGCATCGTCTAGCTCCGACCCTGCGCAGGGGGAGCAACAGGCGCCGGCGGGAGACACCCCAGTGACTGGTGACACTCACCTTGGCGCGGACGTTGATTCGCCGCCGCCTTCTTCTCCGACTCCTTTGAAGCAGGAACCAGCCGAGGCGGGGACTACAGACTTTGGCAGATGGACTCCGGCGGAAGAAGATGAGAACAATCTCATCACGCCGCAGCAAGCAAGAGCGGCGGCTGGAATCGCGACAGATGGAACAATTGTTGCTTGGGCGAAGACAGGTTTTTCTAAACCTGTCATCGTCAGATACGGCCCCCGAAATGCTCGGAAGTATATGCGATCGACAGCCTTTCGTGAGAGTGATTTCCTAGACGAGTCCCAGACTCCAAAATTCGGTCCAAAATATAGAAAAGGGGATGAAAAAGATGAAGATGGTCAGCTCATCCGTAAATCTCACGAGTTCAAAGGGATGGTAGCAGTAGCCTTCAACTGCCCCGTCGCGGAATTGGCGCCGAAGGTAAAGATTAAGAAGGAGAAGGATGGCCCCCCGAGCCCTCCGAGCCCTCGATACCCACGAACCGAAGTCTTGGTTAGGTGGGAAATCGCAGGGGAAGTACATGAATGCTGGGAGGTTCGCTCGTCAATCAAGCACCTCTTTAGCTCTTTCTGTGATCAATACATCTATCAAGTCGCACTGCTTGGCGAAAAGCAGTATAACGCATGGAAAGCTGGCGAACGAAAATCCGAGGATAGGTCGCCGACTCCAGCACCGAGACCCTGGGGATCTGTACCGCCGCCGACATGGGAATCTTTTCCCCCGCCGACAGCAAACCAGACCGTGGACTTGACATCAGTCGCAGAACCAGCCCAAAAAGTCCAGTTCAAGATTGAAGAACGCGCCGATATCCCTCCCGCAACCACAACTCTGAGCCCAATGAAGAGATTTCAGGCATCGTGGTGTGAATTAAACGATGTGGATCCTCAAAATATGGACCAAGACGCTAAGGCACAATTCCTCATATCATGGGATCTCATCAAACTCAAGATATGAGAAGGTTTTCGCTTCACACTGAAATGCGTAGTTTTTCTTTATTAACGGTTCTGTCGTGTCATCTTCTTGTTTCTGCTTTGTCGGTCCTAAATTCTGCGCCAAAAATCTCTATCTATCGTCGTCTGCCTTATTTGCCTGGATTTCGTTATTTTCCTTCTAAAATTGGAAGCTTCCGTTTGTTACTGTTACCCTAGCTAGATATATAACTGTCACCGCCAATCAATTTATTGTTTTTATGAGCAAATAAAAGCAACGTTAAAATATAAGTAATGAGCTAAATTTGATGACTAAGAACCCCGCTAGCGACCCCAAAAATCCCAACTTCAACTACTCCATTCCGTGTCCGCTTGGGCGTGTAATGCTCCAAAGTCAACAAAACCTAACTTCAAGCCCTGTAATCTACCAATTGTGACTTCAGTTGGCTTCCCCAATTTTAGATCCCCAATTATATCGTCAATTTTCAACAGCGACTCGCGCACAAATTTTGTCTCGCCTGTTACGTATTGTGACGACGTCATTTTCTGACGCTTAGAACGTCGCACAGATCTCTGCGACTCCGAAGCTGAACTCTCTGAAGCTGGACTCTTCCTCTTGCCCCCCTTTGGTGATGGTACGTCTCTAACGGTTGGATTTTCTTCCGCACTAACGCTCTTAATCTGGGGCATATCGTCTGACATGAGATGTTAGATTTGAATGAGGCGTGTTGGAAATTACGTACCATTTGTTCCGAGTGATGCGGATCTAGTGCTTTGATTACAATCGACCATGGCCTGGGTTCTTGGTGTCTCGACTGGCTTGAATGATTCTGTGAGGTCGATACCCTCGACACTCCAAGCCGGGTTAACTGCAGCTCCATCGTTTCCATCATCACTGCCTTGAAAGCTGGGCGTCGCTGGGTTCGTGCTCGACAAGCACGATTCTGTTGGTTTCACCATCAAAGGTGCAGTGGGCTCTGCTTCGCGCTGCAAGGCTACTTTGACGACTGGCTTCGCTCTCCTTTTACGGATCCCTGCCCACTTCGCTAGCAGAGTTTCCGCACGTCCCTTGAATCCGGACGAAATGCCCTCTTGTTTTTTGATAGCTCTAAGTAAGACACCAATCTTTGGGGCTTCGACATCTTCACGTGAGATGTATTCAAGACCTTTCTTGAATGCGACAGATTCCAACTCAAAATGCCGGTCTAACTGCTGTAGCAAAGACAACATATCACTCATTTGGCATTCTTGTCGCCCTTTTTTGGTTAGGAGTCCTTTACGCAACTTTGTGCTTAAGTCGAGAAGGTTCTATTGGTTGTCAGCTTACAGAAATACAATATGGATGTAAATATAGCATACCACTGTCTTATGCTTGCTTCTAGCGACGAATTCTTTGTCATGGACAAGTCCGAGAGCAGTCTCCTCATCCGGCGACTCTAGTTCCTCTGGCGACTGTGATCCCTCTGGCGACTCTGGTTCCTCTGGCGACTCTGGTTCCTCTGGCGACTGTGATCCCTCTGGCGACTCTGGTTCCTCTGGCGACTGTGATCCCTCTGGCGACTCTGGTGCCTCTGGCGACTCTGGTGCCTCTGGCGACTCTGGTGCCTCTGGCGACTGTGATTTCTCTGGCGACTGTGATTTCTCTGGCGACTCTCGCGACTCTGGCGACTGTGATCTCTCTGGCGACTCTGGTTTCTCTGGCGACTGTGATCTTTCTGGCGAATCTGGTTCCTCTGGCGAATCTGGTTCCTCTGGCGAGCCTGGCTCCTCTGGCGACTCTGACTTCTCTGATAGGTCTTGTTCCTCTTGTGACTCTGGTTCCCCAGTTGACTTTGGCCCTTCAGTAGATTCAGATTCCTCAGAGCTAGAGATGACGGAACTTCCAACTCTGTCTCGAGCGAATCCCGGAACAATCTCTGCAGCGAGTTCCTGGGATAGGTTGATGGCCACCGGCGGAAAATCACTCAGTCCCTCTCCACAGTGCTTTGGTTCGGGGGTATCACCAAAATGGGGCCAATTCGTCCACTCATCGCTCCAGGTGCCATCTCCGGGGGTATCACCAAAATGGGGCCAATCCGTCCACTCATCGCCCCAGGGGATATCTCCGGTGGTGACGTGTAGCATTGCGTCCTCAAAGTTCATCTCCTCAAAGTTGTCGTACATTGGAGCGAAAGACTTTTCCGTGCACAAATTCGCACACCATTCAGAGAGTTGCGCATCTATCATGTTCCCTTCTTCTGTCGGAAATGACGAGGCCATACTGAATGTTTGGGTTGACGCGGCCATACTTATCTCGTGTCTCTGTGAAGCCTGTGATGGGAGTTGAGAATAAAGGGACGAGGAATTTTGGCTCTTCAGAAGTGGGAAGAGGAGCCTACTTATAGACCTCGAGCAGATACGACGAGCTAAGTTGCTGATCAATCATCACATGGTCTTGTCTGTCTTTGAGGCAGTGCATTTGCTGCAGAGCTCGAGCTAATGACATTTCAGGGGTAAAATCAGACTGATGAGCTGCAGAAACCCCGGGCCTGGTCATTTGCTGCGTCTGTAAGTGGGCAACAGCCTGAGTCTCCACCGCTAGATAGGCTGATGAGCTGCATAACCCATTGGTCTTCGTCATGTTGGTTGGTAATGGCGGAGCTGGAAGTGCGTTCCGATCTCGTCGCGCGCTACATTTCCGCGATCCAAGGCAGACCGAATGCGAATTCAGAGAGCTGAATAGAGGAGCAGCAGCCTGACGCTGAAGTAGGAATTGTTGATGCCCGAGATGGCCCGAGACGAAGAATGGGACAGAGGGAGAACGTGCAGGTATTACCCCTTTATCATTACAACACGTCATTAGACGCTTCAATGAGAATCTGGCCGAGGAATTTTTGCTTTTGGGTGATGCTCGTCTTGTGGTCATAGCTGCATGGATGTAAAATTACCGCAGTTTATGTGGCACTATTGATGGAGGAAGCTGTGCGATGCATTAGCTGCTGCATCTGATCACGTAAGAGAGGACAGATCAGGACTTCCCCAAGGCAGATTTCTTTTCGGACACCACGAGGGTTTAGCACTATGCAGGGGTCTCTCAACAAGTATATAAGGCCGCGAATTCCCCAGACGAGAGCGCTATAGTTCTCCATTACTTCTTCTCTTCTCATACAGTACCTCCGATATAATCCATACAACCTTCGCCAGCAGGATGTGCCTTCAAGCTCTGATTTCGGGAGGCCAATTGGACGTCAAATTTTCACTCGATATAGGCAACGCTCAACTCGTATGACATCTGGAAATACAACATTTATAGGCTAATAGCAACTAGGGCTCTCCAGAATCTGTCATTTCTGTGATAACTTTCTTCCAAAAACATTTGGAGCGTTCCGATTCAGAAATTGGCCGACTCATCATCTATGAGAGCATTCAAGCTCTCATGCTTACTACATTCCGTGCGTATCCTGCTCAGTTGTAGCTTTAGTTGTGCAATGACTCATGCTCGTTGACAGAATATGAAGGCGACATTCGACTCAAGTCTGTTCAAATGGCATTAGGTAACTTTCCATAAATTCCAGGTTTTTCAAGCTGACAAGATATTTAGAAGGAATCACTTCACTCAGGCAAGATGCAAATATGCCCCAATATGTGCAAAGTAGGTTACTGCATTCAGAGTTTGTGTCACTTCAGCTAACAATAACCTAGAAGTCCTCGATGATCTCGAATCCCTCTACAAGAGCGAGGCATACAGTATGGAGACCAAAAGTGATGGAGTGGATGATGTCCCTACGGGGTGTTGTCGTCGGCCGGCGGCGATGGCGTGGAGATTCCGGCCAAGTCTGTTCGTCTTGGGATTGTTCTTGATACTCATCCTTGATTTGAGGATGCTCCTTAGATAAAAAATAACGATCTTATAATAGAGGTGGTGGCAGCTCGCGCGGTTTTAGCTTACTAGGAGGCTACATAAGCCTGATTATAATACCTATGAAAGTTTAATTGACAGGGTTGCGCAAGAAGTCTCCATTGTCAATATTTAGAACCTCGCCGGTGACAAAGCGGTTCTTTGCAAGAAACAGTACGCCCTGCGCTATTCCGCTCTCTGTTCCCCCCTTCTCCCCAACGGGCACCAGCTGAGTTTGTTCATCTAATGGCCCACCCTTATTAGCGGTACCCTCCTCCTTGTCATTAGACGGGAAGTAGCTAGGCGCGATACAGTTGACACGCACATTGAATTCCTTGAACTCATACGCCATCATCTTAGACAGGTGGATTGTGGCGGCCTTTGAAGCGCTGTAGGAGAAGTAGCCACTTAGGCGGGATTGGAGGCCTGACATGGAGGCAACGACAATAACAGAGGGTTGAGCGTCCCCGTCGTTGCTACACTTCTAGAGCAGCGGCAGGAAGGCGACGGTCTAACGGCATCAGTTTGAGAGGCAGCGGGACGACGGAAATTAAGACATACTGTGAAGTACATGGCGGACACATTGGTGTTGAACGTAGAAATCCAGTTCGCCTGGTCTTCGGCGAACAGCATCTGCTGCAGCTCCTTGGCGTCCATATCGGGCGCCGTGCCACGCACGCTTTCAGACCCCGCCGCAGCTACTACTAGGTTGACGCTCGCGTTTCTCGATCTGGCCCACGAGGTGCATTAGATCCTCTTTGTTGGTTACGTCACAGACAATGCTCAAGTCAGTATCTTGTTGGACTAGGGACAGTGAATGGAGGACGGACGGTATGATCGACCCGCCCTTAGAGGCCCGGAGGCTCTCAGCTGTCTGTACAAGCGCCTCGCGGTCGCTGCATACGATGTATACTCGTGCGCCGTTGGCGATGAGTGCCTGGGCTGCCCTGCTCGATTTTAGAGGTAGTACGGAACGAGGGGTCACTACTAAGATAAACTGTGCATAAGTCCTATGCCAGTTCCCCCACTAGTGATGACACAGACATATTGTTTAAACGAGAACAGCCTGTCTCCCCTAGCGCTTTCTGGATATGGCATCTTAATCTACTAGGTGCTGTCTGTACTAGAAGTGGGGATCTTAACGGCTGGTGTCCGAAGAGGCAAGATTGATAACTTATTCCTCAGCTTATTATTGCTCGGTCTACGGCAGGGATCCTTAACAGTGCTAAACCAGAGTTACGTCATTAATGTTCCTCCCTACGTAGCGAGAAGCCCGAGAAATTGATGGGTACTTTGAACTTAAGGGTCTTAAAATCTACGCACCCATTGATACCTCATATTTTTGTATAAGTCGTGTCGTGTTCCATGGCCACTTCTGAACACTCTGAACCCCTCTAACCAGAAAACCACGTTGGCGTTGTCGCCCTCCAGCCTGATTTGCAGACAGTCTCCACTTATAGCGCAATAGAATTCCTCTACCAAGCTCTACCATTAAGCTCTTATCACTTCTATTATTTATAACAGGGTCTTATCTCAGCTTTAGGGTTTTACTACAATGTGGGAGATCGTCTTCAGCCTTGTGACGGATGCGCAGGATTCATCCATTGTTACCATGAAAATCAATACCTCGAAAGCGACTAACGATTTATGGTTAAGTTAGTGTAAAATGGCACCCTTGGAGAGAGCACCTGATAAATATCACGTGCGCTCGTCACACATAAGAACTGCCAGCAAGATATCTAAAATGCAAAACTATCATTTAAGCAGCATCTCCGTTTGATGAAGCTCCCTCACGAGAGGACGGCGACACGAGTCAAAGCCAGCTCATCAACGCGCATCGCATGAGTATAACTTGCACCTGAGTCGTCCGTCTGACCGACTGTTGTCGACTTATTATTCTCCCCAACTCTCAATGCAACTCTAGAAGAACCACACGTCAACGAAAGTTAAGGCCCGCGAAGGCCAGAAGTTCCCAAACAGTGTTCTTCAACTAGTATTCAGCAACTTCCAAATCTGCATCAAATGTTGGACTCCTCTGTCCGGCTCGCCCTGTAGCTCCCTTGGAGTCTGCTGGGCATGATGCGGTAGTCTGTGCCCAAGTTCTTGACTTTGAATGTACCAATCCTCTGTGAATTTACTGTCGATTTTTTCGCGCACAGCCCATAATGGTTGGTGACAGCTGGGGCGGGTGCAGACGTCGATGAAATCATGGTACGAGTACGTTGGGTGCGCAGCCGCGAGATAATCGAGACTCTGCGGTAGGCTGAGGGAACAAGCAGCAGCTGACCGCCTAAGAAGCTCCTGTAGCGCCCCAGCGGCTGGGAATCCGATATTCGATTCCTGAAGGGCCTCGAGACCAATGATTACAGCTTCAGACCCATCTTTGATGTCTGAATCATTGGGCGGTTTTGCTGGGAAAAAACGGGCGATGAGATGGCATATATTCAAGACAACGAACATTTGGAGGGCTGGCTGATATCGACACGTGTAATGCAAGCGGTAGTGACGCTCGAGGAGGAGGAGGGCATGTTGTGCGTGGGTCCAGACGACTTCTTCGACGAGACGGGGAGGGAAGTCTTCTAAATCGAGAAGCGGGCACAAAAGCTGGATTACGGAGTAGTCGTAAAGGATTCTTCAAATTTTAGTACAGGTTGATCATTAGTAGGGGGTTGGATCTTACAACAAGGACAGGATGTGAGGGAGAGCCTGGGTGCTAGTCTCAGCATCCCCAAGGGTAGGTGGCAACGCCGCTCTCCAGGCAACAAATCGACTGTATTGTTCTAAAACATGGCGAGCTGTGATGGAATTGGACAGCGGGCTGTATAACATAACGCCGACGTCATTGATGATGTCTATGAGCTTCATCTTCTCTCTACTTGTTGTCGCTAAAAAACCTGGCCATAATGGGCACTGATCATTTTCGTATCGGTAAAAATACCACGGCGAGTCGTCAAGGTAGGCTTCCTCATCGTGAGTATCTTCAACAGCGCGATACCCTAGGACAGACGGAAATTGAAAAGTCACTTGTGCCCATTCACTAAACAAATTAGACGAAATATTAAAGGGCAGGATAGGTACTGACACATTTATACACCGTATGCCTTGGACGGTCTTTTTTAGCACACATGGTAGCTCCTCATTAGAACTGGTTGAGAGCTCAGCAATGCTTTCAGTAGCAAGTCTGAGATACGACGACGCACGCAGTCCAAAACCACGGCCAAGCTCGACCAAAAACATAACTGCTGCAGCTTGTATAGATGTGATTGATTTGTCATCTGGATCAAATCCAGTAAGAAATGCTTCAGAAAACTGTATACCGAGCTGGTCAGGGTCCAACTCGCTTTCTTCCGACTGGGTATGGAAATGACAGGCCAGTGCACACATGGCGTTGACAAGCGGAGATGAGCAGTGCCGTGAATTACGTCCTTTGTACGATTCGACAAAGTGGGCCTCGCTGAAGAGTGTGGATATGGGATGGACCCAAGCGAAGTAGAGTTGGAAGAGGTGATCGACCACAGTCGGATCATGGGTTACAATCGTCCACGCGAAACCAGACTGGATTTGGGGTTCGTGTTCGGGGCCTCCGACGATCGAGGTGGGAGACACTTTGGGCGAAACGTTATCTAGTTCTTCTACCAGCTGGCGACCTTGGCTTTCGACAATGCTCTCGAAGCTATCGCCACTGCTGAGAGCACGGAGGATGTCGGGTGCTTTGTCGCCGGACTGCAGCGCCTCGATGACGCGCTCGTTCAACTTATTTTTTGCGCGGAGCTCGTGAATTTCTTTCATCAACTCTTCCTTGGCATGCTTGATGTGGACTTCGTAGACGCATGGTGTCGTCTCTGCTCTGGTCGTACAGCGCAAACACGGCTTATTCCCATCGCACTACAGACGTTAGCTCTGCGACAGGCACGGACTCTGTAAATCCAAGGGAAGTCCATAGCTGGATTCAAGGGTAGCAGGTTACACAATGGCGATGGCTCTCACACCTTTGCTCTGCCCTTCTTGCAGTTTAGACACGCGTTCCTGGTAATGGATTCCGGTACTCGCCGCCGTTTGGAGCGTAAAGGGGCTAGGTTGCGCCCCTTGTCGTCATAGTGCTTAAGGGGAGGGTTAGAGGTTGTGCATTCAATCGTCGGCTGACTAGGATTACTTGCGGAGGCACTGCTATCCGCTACCGACGGTCTGATAGTTCGGAGAGAGACTTTCTCCAAAGACTCGGGGGCAGCTTGGATACGGATATCTCGGTGCCGACGCTCGCAGTGGGTAAGTCGTGACTGGGGCGAGACAGAGGACCGCGCCATAACGTCGACCGAGGGCTTCATAGCTCGGTCGGGGGAGCTATGGAAGGGATTGGGCTCTTTTGACGAAATGTGAGATCCGCGACGTTGAGCTTTTATATGGTACCTTAATGCACGCCTCTTGTTTTCGGTCCCGTTGTCTGAATACCGATGACGTCGATGGGAGGTTCGGCTTCCCAACTACACTCACATAAAGTTGGGCCCCATTTTAATTGGGTTAACGCGTTACTGCATTTCGCAAAGCGGGCCGCAAGGGTAATGCCTCGATCTCCTCTCTACAACGTGCCAAATATCATCTCTCCAATTTCCAAAAAATCTCTGTTTCTCAGTACAGTAACAATTGAAATAGGTGTCAGCCGAAGTTTAAAGTTCAGCAGACATTTAACGCACTAGTACTATTATGACAAGCTAATCTTGCGTCATGACCTTAGCTTACATCTCCGCGGTATCGCACGTGATATTCAGATTGCTGCCGCTGGTTACGTGATGCTGCGAGGGCCGTCATGCTCGCAAGTGTGTGAGGGTGACCCTTTCCGAGCACCGACCCCCGGAGCTGCAGCATCGGCCAGTGCATCCTCTCGGCATCTTCGAACTTGCCTGCCTGGTACGAAATATTTGAAACAAATGAACGCCGCGCCCCGACTCGTGGCAAACTTCAATTGCATACATTTGGAATCACAATCTTCAAGAGAATAAAAGCCTATTGCCTCCAACTTATCTCCGAAAGACTCAACTTTCTTGTAAATAACTCCGATAGTCAAGCCCCTATCTTCATGCCATAGTGGAGGGCTAGCTTTACTATGTACCTGCTAACTCTTCATAATTGGTTTCTTGCAGGCGAATCTTCTTGCTTCGTGCTCGAGTCCGTACAGCATGGGGCCGTTTTAGGTTCCCCGGCGAGCTGATTGGGATATCTCTTTGACGCTGGAGTTGGCAACTGCAATCCGATTGTCGTGGCCCTATATTGCTTTTATGATTCGGCTGCCCAAATTTGGCGTCTAGCTTTTGTTGCTTACTGAACCACTCGATAGGTTTTGGGAACGCACTTATACGCCGATTGAATAGTCTAGCGAATCTAAGGTAGATGTCGGCTTGGTCAGAAGAATGACGGACTCGAAATGCTACTAGCTTAGTATAGCGCCCACAAAGCTTGCAGATATCATTATTGCTAATATACCCGAGAGATGTCCCATGATTGAAGAACTGGGCATAAGGGTACTCTGAAGTGAGTAGTCGTATAAATCGGGGAGCGGTTGAGCTTCTAGAGAGTACTGAGCCGTAGCAGATGTAGAACGGTCCATCTTCGACTAAACCTCTGTCAAGCTCGAAAAAGAACGTTACCGCTTTGAATGCTCGAATAATTTCAATCATATCGCCTTGGTGGCACATGGTTTTTTGATAGAGAGAATCCATACCGTCAACATCGTCGATACCAGGTTCTTTGCCGTCTAAGGGCAAATTCAGACGGAAGTGATTCTTTTGGGTTTCTTCATCTAACCCATGCCAGTGATCGTCCCAGCTGTTCTGCCCATTTAAGGATAACGATTCCATTGATGCCCGATATAACCGAGCTAAAGCCCCGTCCAGGAAGAGGTTCCGGAAATTAGATGCAACTGGTGACAAGGGCTTCCGCTCGAATCCGTTGCCAATGGAAAGGACAATGTCGCAGTCGCCATCTTTCCATTTTCGTGAAACCGCGTATCGTCCTGGCCGGACTGGGTTGTTATTTCTCAAACCCCCATCTTGAAACGTGCCATAGGAACGAAGGCGCTTTGGTTTAAAAATTCTAATCCTGTTAGCTTTTCTGCGTCAGGTATTATTGCATTAATACGTCTTACGTAGGTGCTGCGGTGGTGCATCTCGCCCTGGCTATATTAGCAACTGTATTCATGACGATAGCTCGGCCACTTACGCCTCCCAAATTAATATTTCACCCTTATCGCTCGTAGGTGGGAGATGTTTGTATCCTGAAATATTATCAATGATGCTGCAACAAGGGTTTGTAAACTTACCTAACGTAGATGTCGGCTTCCCTTCAGTGTAGAAATTGGAGATGAGGCACAATGTTGCATCAGATAATGTGGTCGCAGTAACTGCGTATTTCATGCCCGACGGCCTAGCTGTATGGAACATGGGAGTGGTTCCATAGGCCTCTCGAAGAAACTTTTCCAAAATATCTGCGTCATAGCGGCCGCCCGAGATGCGCGTGATCCATAAAATCCAGGACCAGATGGAAAACCTCGCTTTTGCCTTGGACGCAAAGATGATCTTTGCAAACTTACGGAAGAATGTTAGGCATTGATCGGGAGTCCAGTGCTTTCCTGATAGTCCCAAGCTAATGACACCGCCTATGACACGTCAGCAGTTAACGAGAGAATTGCGATGGCGATCATACCAGTACTTGTTCCTATGGAAAGGTCGGAGTTTTCTTGCACTGCATGTGGACGTGTTGGATCTAGGCCTTTTTGTAGCTTCTGAATGAATCCTATGGACACCACGCCTTTGCAACCACCCCCGTCGAAAGCTATGAGCCTTATTCGGCACGTGGGGGGTACGAGCCGGGCCTGGAAGTTGATCTTAGTTTGGCAGAATAGACATTGAGTGAGGTCATAGTGATATTCGAGCCCCTTTGACGGCGTACAGAAGATGCACACGCAAACGTCGCAGATGGCGTGCCCACACTCTAAAGGGTGTTCATTTGTCCTTTGAAGGCAGCCGATGCAGCTAAGGGGTAGTTTCAACACCTTGCACTCTTCGCTATTTCGCTCTAGGCTCTGCCGACGTAGGGATGATGATGACTCAGAACCATACTTCATGAGAGAGAACATAGATATCATGCTCGCCTCAATATCTGCACAAACTAAATTAGTTGAGAGTTGTTGTGAGTCTAAGTACTCTCGGATACCCAGTATACATGCTTCCCGATAGAGAACACGAAAGACCTCGGAAGGACTAAACACTGATCTCCGTTAGCATAAAGGCAATCCTCCCTGACAAGAGCAATACTAACTGTGCATATCGGGCGGGAAAGCGTCCAAGACGATCGCCGACGCTATAAACTCCCATGCAAAGTGGGAAGGCAGCTTTTTATCGGCCAATACGCTCATAAAGGACCTCAAGTGCTGTGGGAAGTTTGGCGAGACTTTGAAGTCGTCTCGAGAGGCATGGATAAAACTAAATGTGCTTAGTGGCGACCTGGCGAAGTTTTGTAAGGCCAGGTCAAAGAATGCTGCAATGTGCACCATGGAGAACAGCGTGTGAGTATTTACTCGCGCGGCACGTTGAAGGCGGATTTCTTCCTTTAGGACCTGTTCAAGAGCGCTGAAATGCCCTCGAGGCGTATGGCCACTTGTCCCCAACACATTGATCACGTTGAGAGACGAGAAAGAGTCGGAGAATCCAGGGTGGGAGAGAAGCTTCAATTGAAGACGCAGAGCCTCCGACGCAAAGTCAGCGCCGGAAGTATTTGCGACTATGAGCAGTCGAGGGCGTATAGGGTGTTCCAAGCTCGATGCTGGTCCAATGGTTGCCCAAGTGATTAGTGTCTCTGCCACAGCATCGAGACCACCATAGTCTTGCGCGAATAAGCATAGGACGTCCGTAAAAAGCGACAGGAGCCTCGCGTGAACATGATCAATAAACTGTTGACGCTGTGGTCCGTTGCACTCGTCGCTAGGCCAGGAGACGTGGTGATTGCTAGTGTCATGACAGGTTTGCTTACCCCGAGGCTTCGCCTGTAGGTAGTCGGGAACACTTTCTGCAAGCAAGACGGGATGTTGTTCGTCGGCGGTAGTTGAATCAATACATATGTTGGCTATGCCAAACTTTCGGCAAGTGGACACCTCATTCTGCGGGTACAAGGCTCGGAGCACTTTGCTCTTCAAGGTTTTGCCGATGAAAAGGACGATGGAAGGATACTGAGCTGCGGGCGAGGGCAGTGCGTTTGCAATGTTATTCAGCCGGTTCCCATATTGAAGAACAAAACTGGTGTGATCTTCCCGAATGCGTAGCCATTGGAAATGGCTACATGGAGGCATGATAACATATGAGAATGATATTCAAAAATCTTCTGTCCAACTGTTGGGTCTAATTCTAGGTAACCTTGCAACACGTAGTATTAATATCTAATGGCGTATGAAGTCCCCTAAACTACTCCTCACTATATATCTCTTTCCGTGGTGGGCCATCTAAAGTAGCGGCAATATACAGCGGTGAAATGATGGGGCTCTCCAAAGCCGGCCTGATACGGCTTGGTGCAGGGGTCGCTTCGGTGTATTGTGGAGGTGGGCGATCTCGACCAGAGGAAAATTTAGACGTCAACCGCTCCCAGATGTCGAAAGATTTTCTTCGGATCCTTGTCCTTTCTTGATCGGACTGATCCCTCTTTACCCAGATGATGAGACACATTGTCAGACTGGCTATAAGTCAGCGAGGAAGTGAAATATCACGGCAGATTAGCTTGCCTTTCGTTTCCTTTGTTTTTGTTGGTATCTATAACTGTGAATTTTTTGATTCGACTCCAGATCTCTACAGTGATGGTGGGACAGTAGCCAACCTTAAGAGTCAGCCCTCTGCAACCTGAAAGTCCTATTTAGTTCCACCCATTTATCCAATTCTGCAGGTGGTCCAGATGATGTCTTTGGGCTGATCGGATGGTCCCTTGTGGGTCCACAGTAGCCAGGTCCACCCAAAACCCCGCCATAGATGATACAAAGCCTGACCGTCGCCCTTGAGCTCTATCTTTCACATCAGACGCCTACGCAATATGACTTCGGTGAGATAGTTACTTTGACTAATTGGCAATACCTGACTCGTCTTGATAGGAAATTTCTCACGTTGTCAACAATGGGAAGCAAACAACTACTATGGCGGAGGAAACAGCGACGATGGAGAAAGAATCGGCGATGGACGGTACGGCAATGGATGACGCTATGCGAACGCCAAAGATGAAGAGCATTAATGTCGCAGATGCTCACGACTGGAAGCATCTGGCAGCTACCTCCGAGAGGGAAGTCTTAATTGCGCAAGCTGGACTTGAACGTGAGAGACGAAAGAATCGGCGACTTGAATCCCAGCTTGGCCAGAGTGCTGTTGGCTGGGCAGACTCTAATCAACACTGCCAAGCTCTATTAAACTCAAACTATGTGCTATCTCAAGAACTTCAGCGGTTAAGGTTCACGAATGAGGCTTTGGAGGCGGTTATTCAAAAGCTCTTCATGGCACCCAGACCAAGAGATGACGACAAAAGAATAGCTTCTGGTTATGTGACAGTCTAATCAACTACTTGGCATAGACTCTATGGTTAAATATTTAGTTCTATTTATAAGTTCGTAGATTAGTGCCTAATTTATGCCTCCATCAAGTTCCTCCGAGCTGGTTCATCAACTCGAGCCAGTACACTGACGGCTTTATGAAATGTGACCTTCTCAGAAAATATAACGAAATGCATGGCGGTAGCTGGTAAGTTGAGAGTCTTGAGTTGTAACTTCTACCATAACCCCACCCTCACCCTTATGGGCAGTATTACTTTAACCATTATGTTGATTGACTTCTAGTTGGGCCAAATTCGATGGCAGGTAAATGTTTCAATATTAACACATCCCACTGTTTATTATTAGCTCGAGTTCTGTTATGTTTTATGGCTCGCTTACCTGGAGAATTTCGCGGCCAATACGAGCGGAGAAAGACTTCACACCCGACTGGTCCGGATCTGACGCTGAAATCAAGCTGTTCTCTTCCTCGAAGGGGGCGACTGGTTTTAAAGCTGGAATAGGTCCGATTACCTGGGGATACAACATTCCATCGATATAGCAATGAGATATCGCCATGCTTAAATGTATGGCCGGTACCTAAAGGACGATTAAGTTTTATACACAAAAGAAAACGAGTATTATATGCCTACAATTCAGCCCTGTCCATATCTGAAGTTCGATTGGAGAGTTGGCATAAGTTGAAGAGTTGCCATAAATCGAAGAGTTGCTATAGATCGAAGAGTTGCCATGGATCGAAGAGTTGCCATAGATCGACCACTTGGCAATCGTACTATTGAGAAAAGAACTTGTAGCAAGCCAAGCGAAGATTGCAACTGAGTATACTAGATACATCCTCATGTTGCAAATAATATGTTTAATATTCCTAATGACTGCTGTTGAGAACAAGAAGAAGTGCACGGAGCGTATTTAGAGAACAGTGAGAAAATGCATTTTTCTGATACCTCGTAGCTTTATGTTTCGCGATTGTCACCCAACGATCTTCCATGTCACTAACCATCCACCCAATGATCGCCCACCCAATGATCTTCCACCCAGTGATCGCCGACCCATTGATCGCCCACCCATAATCTTCCACCCACTGAACCTCCACCCAATGAACCTCCACCCAATGAACCTCCACCCAATGAACCTCCACCCAATGAACCTCCACCCTAACGAACCCTGATTCTAATTCTCCCAACAGTGATCTTCCACGTGATAGTCTACATCAAATCTGGCTCTTGCTTCTCTTACTTCTTGGCTCATCGTTATCGGACACTTCTGTGGATCCTCTCTTTGTGGACATTACTTCCTGCAGCCCTTTCTCTAAGCGTGAATTCTCAATTTTCAAAAACTCGTTTCTGCGTAGCTCTTTCACCACAGCCTTTTCCAAATCCCTCGATGTGGCTAACGTGATAAGTATAGAATGATAATGCAGATAGTTACGAAAATGTCATACCTTTCATGTTTTCAAGGGCATGCTCTATATAATTGAAGTTTGATTGCAGTGTGTCCGCCTTTCCTGTATGATAATCAGCAATTGCCTCCATATAATGACGGGAATAGCGCACTGTAAAGTTTTTTGTTTTCTGCTTCGAACCAGTTTGTGCGTTCTATGCGGTTAGTCTATCTATAGAGAATAAGAGATCACAACTCTACCTTGCAACTGTTTGTTTTCCACCCGTAGCTCCCCAACATACTCTGAGATAGGTTAAGGCCATGGGTGGTTTTAGAGGTGAACGGTACATACGGACTGCGCCCTCCATCATAAGAGGCAATATATCCAAGAGTTCGTTTGGGATAGTTGCACTGCTGAGGAAACTATTCTGTCTTATATCTCTGAATGTCTTGTATAGTGCTGTACTAGCATGAGATACTATGCAATATAATTTGGGCTTTTGCGTACTGACCTCGAAGTTGAGTTATCCGAGTATCTTCTCCAATGAATTGAATTGAATCCTAGCTACTTTAGTTCAGGTCACAACGCGTGGTCCTTAACTAACTGGTTGAGCCGTGAGGTCAATAACTCCGGGTAGGCTGCGCCCTTCAGAAGAAGGCCCGAGGATCTCAGCAGCTTCGTCACTATGAGCATCGCTTGGCATGGCAGCATTGGTTTCGACGCTGGTTTGAGGATGGTTCTGAATAATTGAATAATCGGCATTCTGCTCAGTTGACTCCATGATTTTCGGTAGGCTGCAGTGAATGGGTTGAAGGGAACGTTTTTGGATGAGATTTCTGAGTCGCTTTCCCCTTTATACCTTTGGGTCTGCATTAGCTCTGCCTCCCTTGGTGTGCCCAAAGGGACCTGGATTACTAGGGTCAATTGGCTGCTGTGGATAAAGTACTATGGGCCTTCAGTCATCCCTTGTTCCTCCTATCGACCACCCGAGCGAGCCAGGGTCCATCTCATTAAGGGGCTCACATATATCATAACCTCTGCGACGAGCCACCATCAATAGCATATTATGTGCTATTTTTCTCCGCAGACCATTGGATTTTTGCTGACGTCGAAGCAACATGGATCAAACTGTATCACCGCGGCCCTTACGCAAAATGAAGGCTAAGGTTCTCAATTCCTTTCAAAGACATCTAAAGAAAAACATTAGCAGTGCTGTGGATTCGTCGCGCGTAAATCAAACAACATCTGCACAGCCAACTAAAATGTTCGTCATAAAATCAGGGAACCCTTGGGGGGACTATGACTACATCAAGCGACTCGGCCAGACTATTCTGGTAAGACAGAGGTCGTCGTACTTCAGACTGGCCAATATGCAGGAATCCCCGGCAAGCAACTTCATCCAACAGACTCAGGTACTCGCTAGAGTATCGCATCCGAACATTGCCAGCATCTACGACGTGTATTACTATGTTGATAAGATTCTACTCGTTACAGAGCATCTTGATATATCTCTCGATCAGTTAGATTTCCAATCATATGAATTAGAAGAATGGGAGATGGCTACTATAATTGCCGAGGTGGGAAGCCTTATGCCATGCCGGTTTTTTTGCTGACAATTTCAGGCTCTGAAAGGCTTGACCTATATCTACTCCATGAATATCTCTTGTCAACATCTCAAAATGGCCAATTTTAGACTTTCAGTCAATGGGACGATTAAATTAAGTCAGTTGTCCTTCATTATAACTGTTATTAATGAGCTAATAGTCTGCTGAAGGGTTGGGTCTCGAAAACGTGGGACACCGTGAGGTAGAAAATCCAATGTTTGCACCAGTCCTGCTAGAATTACCTGTTCTCGAGGAAATGATTGGAGCTATGACGATTTCTCGTTATCACACATCAGCCGATCGGGGATGCTCAAACGAGGCTCTCAGTTTTTTATCTTGGTCAAGATCAGGTTCTCTGCAGAATCTACTTGATGTAAGTAACGATCCAATAATAAACTGGGTATGTCATGACAAAACTAGCATTCTTTCCTGAGAAAAGCTGTATCACCAAGAAAACTGATACCTCGCATTCGATTTACTCATGAAATGGGAACCTCAGTAATAAGTACTGACAATGGTTTGTCGCGTATAGAATGTCAGTAGATAATAGGACTGGAAGATGTAGATGCAAAGTCTATCTGCATAAACTATGACTCGTAGGTCGTGGTCTACCAACCCCTGGTAGCAGGTATTCTGGCCATCCCTGCGGCACACCCACCCCGTCACCCCATCTATGGTGGTGGTCGCATGATCTTCACTGGTGCTTCATTGGGTGGACGATTTTACATTGAGATATCTAGATGTTGAAATGCTTAATTGGAAAAATATATATGTACTTGCTTCCCGGCGGATTTGAATACATGCCAATTTCAAGAACCCAGAATCATTCTCATACCAAAGTGAGAAGCACTAAATCTCAGCTAAAAGTAATGGCAATTTATCGTTGCCCATGCCCACAATGTGGGAAGCTGTTTCCAAGGGTGCACCACTTAAAGAGACATCAAACAATCCACACAGGTGAAAAACCATACACGTGTTATGACTGTCTCAAGCCAAAGGGTTTCAGCCGAATTGATAACCTAAGAGTACATAAAAAACTACATTCAAAGAGCAGCAGCAGATATTATCGTCCGGACCATGTGTCTAGCGCTTTGGAAGAGGACAAGGAAGCACTGATTGCAAAAATGGACACGCATACCCCGCCGGTTGTAATCGAAGGCAAACCCGATGTAGAGCACTGGATGAACTCATGTGCTCATGATACCACAAGTGCTCATGATACCACAAGCATGATACCACAAGCAACAGAGTAGACTGGACCCAGTTACTCGGTTGGGACCCACTTTGGACTTAGGTGGTACTGAATGCACAGGGCTTCAGTTGTCTGTATTTCTACGTTGTTGCTGAGGCTATAGAGCAAGAGGCTATAGAGCAAAGAATTATATGATGTAGTTCATAAACTTGTAGGCTAAACTGGCCAGCTGAAACTGAAAAGATGCATTGATGCTCAACTATTCCTCCTATTGATTTTGTCTTTCGCTTCGAACCTCGCTGTGAATTTCCGCCTTGTCCAGACTCGAGTCCATCATCCTCGGCCCTGATAGTAGAGCCCTTGTGTGACAGTGTTTTGATCTCCTCCCAATGTCCATCCTCTTCATCAGAGTTGTATGATTCGTCATCTGTGGGTGGTGGTGCTGATATCGGCATATCACCGAGGAGTTTGAGGACATCGTCATGGCGATAGAAAACAGCGAGGTCTAGAGCTGTATCATCTGACATGCTTGCTTAGTTGGAAGTTTGGTGGTCTATGTTTCTGAGGAGATCGATTAAGCCTGACGGTCCTTACATACGGTACATTGGTCACCTTTAAGGCTCCGAAAGTTAGAGGAGTCGTTCTCGTCATTGAAGGATAACCTATTATCAGACGTCATCACATGAAGCAAATGTCAGCTTTGGTAACCTCTACGCATCTATCTCCACATGGCTAACTAGCTCCGAGCTCGCGTTCCCCAATGTCTGCTCCCTGACCGTTGACAGGAAAGATTCCGGTAAGAGATCGATTTGATGCACCCCGGTTGTGGCCGCAAGCACCTCGCTCAACAAACGTGGCGTACGCTCTGGAGAGAAATAATTGGCTTCCTGTGGTCTTTCGGTCCTAGGTTCACATGTGCATTCTCGATCCCTGCAGCTTACCCAGTGTTTCCATTCTCGCTTAGAGTCTTCCCGCTCCCAAGCCGCATATGCTTTGCTCCAATGGCTATACTCTTTGATGTCAAAGATGCAGCCACTATAGGTGAACCAGTCTTCAACCATCGGGTGGAAGCGAGTCGTCCTCGAGACCAGCGGTCCCTGCGTGTTGCATATAGTTGTTCCTCCCTCCATCACAATATGCTTAGGTTCGAGGAGGCTCTGGGGACTGAGGATGTGTTCAAGACAAGTTATATGGTAGAATCGATTCGGCCCTTATGTACATAAACGTTAAAACAGCGGATCCGAGAGACATTAAATTGATGGCTCGTCCAGATCTCGACGACGATTCAGAGTTGAGTATTCTGGACACCTCAGACGTTGACAAGGTCAAGCAACACACACTTCCATTTCCTTCGAACGTAGCATTGCTGACAGCCTCTCAGGCGGTTAAGTCTGTGGTCCGCTGGCTACGGAACGAGAACACTACCCGGTACTTTGAACAACACCCAGTCGCCCGTGATGCAATCGCGGTAGCAGTCCGAGAAGTAACGCACTCGACGGCGCTTGCCACTCCCACCTCGACACCTTATAATCCACATACACCTATCGACCAGGCTCTGACCCATCTCTCACCACCGTATATCGCACACGAGGAGTCTGATCCGGTCGACCAGACTTCTACCCTTCGCCTACCTCTGTACATTGCACAGGCGGAAAGGGGTGACTCTAACGACTCGACCGACCTACACAAGCTCTCTGGAGAGGCTCCCAATCAGACCTCTCCAGCCGCTCAACAAGAGCTCGAGAACGGCAGCCACCCCCCAGACTACTCATCTATCGAACACGGAGACAAGCTAGACAGCGAGCATGCGACTAGTGATTCTCAGCATTCTGCGAGCCTCGAGGTCTCCACTCCAGCTACACGAGACAAGCCCCGAAAACGCAAGCACAACTTCGAGGGCTGTGGTAAGTTTAAAGAGGCCCGTATTGAGGTTACAGACACAACCGATACAGAGCTCGGGGAGAAAGGCCTTCAATGCTCCAAGTAAATTACATCCCAGTCTGTTCCTATCAGGGACGAGCAGTTTGGCCAACGTCCTGAGATGTTAGAAGGCGCCCAGAACACCCAGCTCTCAATAGCTGTCACACCGCCAACACTGCCAGAGGCAGCTGTTACATCACGGCATTCATCCGAACCGCCGAGTGCGACCGAGAGTGCGACCAAGCTGCCAGAGGGAGAAAGCGATAGGTTCGTTGAGCTTCCAGCGGATCTACGCGCAAAATTACATACGATTGGGGATGAATCAACACTCGCAACTATTATGGACTACGCAGAGTACACAGCAAACCCACCTCCATCTGCAGATTATTGCGCAGATACTTTAGAAGAATATCAAAGTCCTGACACTACCTCAGATCAAAGGTTCAGGGTCCTCAGAAACCGCATCGTTCGAGATGAGGCGGAGGAGGAGATTGTGAAATATTTGAGATTTAACATCCGGATCTCGATGCTATTTGCGCTAGCGGGACTGAGTATCAGGTACAGTGAGGAAAAGGAGGCTAGGAGTGCTGTGCCTAAGAAGAGACGGAAGAAGGAATTGCCTCGATTGTCGCCGAAGGAGCGCTTTGCTGACCTACTCTTCCCCGAAATAGGTAATATCGAGGGGGAAGGAGAAAGGAACGTCGCGCGAAAGGAAACTAAGGGAACATTTAGCTATTGAATAACCTTGGGAAAGCCGCTGGCGGAAATGGCACAGCGATTTGGCAGCCTCATTCTACTTATCCTGCCTGAAAATCTGACGATGACGGAGTAAGTTATTCTTGCTCGACTACTAGTGAGTCTCGCTACATTTTCGGCTGATTATGATTTAGCCTTCATCACCTCAAAAGGCCTCAGATTCAAGATTTCGTAGATTACATCGACTTGATTCGCCCAGGTTTGAAGAAGGAAGTTATGAATCTGACCGGCGTCCTCCTACAGATGGTAGACACTAGCCGCCCTGCACAGAGGCAACTGCTCGACATATTAACATCTAACTTGTTGTCGGAGACTAGAAATAGACCTCCGGAAGAGCTGCTACAGGCCGCTAATCATCCGTCCGAGTCAGAACTAGCCCAGGCGGTGGCTAGCCCTTCATTTGATCAAACGCACGCTAATAACCAGCTATCGCATCCCCAAAGGATTGTGAAGTCAGTAGAAGGTACACATCTAGACCGTTCTTTTGAAAACTCTCAGGGGCAACCTTCTAGTGCTGGCATTGAAGACGAAAATTCACCAAGTTTTGCCCCAGATTTCAACGAGTACTCACTCCCGTCAACTTCTCTTGGGGATTCTGATGAGCGGTCCACCAGGTATATGACGGATCACTGTTATTCCCAGGACGGTGATTGGCGTGAAAAGTCGCATCTCAGTGATCACGAGCGAGAATTTCTCGACTCCCAAAATGGAAGCTTGCAGCAGTCAGGTCCCGGTGAGGAAAATTTCCTTGACATGAATTCGTACATCCACTTTTCTCCCCAAAATACGCCCAGCATCGCATCTCCATCCTCAGGTCAATATCCTGGCCAGGATTCGCTAGGGTACCTTATTGATATGCCGCGAGCCTCAACGCCGCTACCAAACCTTAACAAATCAACTAATCATTCTCCTTTGGCCTCCGAGCTCCATATAAAACAGCCTGCTGTTAATACATGGCAAGATGCAGGCATGCCCGACTTGGGGAAGATATGGAATGCTCATGATCAAGAGAATAGGACAGTTAATCCCAGAGACCTGTTGCAAACACCTGTGCAGAGTTACAGTACTGCAGTGGATTACAGTACCGTACAGGATTACAGTACTGTAGAGGGTTCTCGTAACGTAGAAGATCCTGTACTCTGAAGTGCGCCGCCAGAACCATATTGGGTGGATCCGTGGATGCGCGGCCCGTAGACTAGGTGAGAAGCCGCGAATCCCGATTAGCGGGGCCAAACGGATCCGAGTTTTGCTGCACCTGCTGTGTGGTCTGTGCTATGTGCTAGGGATAGCGTCATCCCGCGAAGGACCAGAAGAGCAATTATAATCGAACCAGTAAATGCCTTAAATAATATGGGTGCCTGTAATATAGGAGATGTCTTTTGAAGGGTGCCCTACAGCGGGTGCTCCTGGAAATGACGCTTTAGATGAGACGGTTGATATAACAGGTACCTGTAAAAAAGAAGGTACCTTTTAAAGCAGGTACCCGACTTTTTTTGGGTACCGGAGAAATGTCAGGTGCCTTTAAAAGCAGGTACCTGATTTTTTTGGGGTACCGGAGAAATGTAAGGTACCTTTAAAAGCAGGCACCTGATTTATTTTGGGTACCTGAAAAAAGTCAGGTACCTTTAAATGCAGGTACCTGACTTTTTTTGGGTACCTCATTTACTATTCTGGGGCGAATATATGCTGACAAAGCCTGTCGAAAATAGTATATTCTTACTGAGGCACCTGGCTGGAGTGGTGCGTGTGCCCGTGACTACCAACCAGCTGCAAGGCTGCGCCTCAACCAGCTGAAATGCAAGGAATCGCGTACCCTTACCCCGCCTCGGAGTTGAGATTGTGAGCACACGTCATGATATGGATATTGCCTCATGTGACGACATCTGATAGTAGTTTGTCCTTCAATAAGCATTCCTAGGGTTCGTAGCACAATCCTCTACTCAAAACCAGAGTAGCAGACATGGGGTAGGGGGTATTCTTAGGGACGAAAGAATGAAGAATCATTTGCGCGTCACTTTTCTGAAGGCGTGCACGGATATGGACTATAATGGGGGAATTGGATTAAAAATAATTAACGACGCCACTTTTTGCCTCTTTCCTACTTGATCAATTCCTCTATTTACCTAATCAGGGCAAACCATACTGCACACTTTGATTCCATCTAGTTGCACATTAGCGTCAACCGCCTCGCCCATCTCGCCTTGAATGATGTCCATACGATTTCTGTTTGCTTAGGCGCTTCAGGTCAGAGGCGCAGAAGAAACAGTTCTATACACAAATCTCCGAAGCGTCATCAGCTACATGTTTATTTTATTTTTCGATAGACATAGGGTGGAGTCTTTGATATTCTCTCCGCATCTCCAGCAGTCGCCCTCACAGATGCCGTGAAAGAGGCACGTGGGGTGGGGTATCGGGCCTGCGGTGATTAGATAATCTCCACCGCGGGCTAGGTCAACGCAGCAACGACGACAAAAACTTATATATGAGAGGCAAAACTCAACCCTCAACGTGCCGTCGCGCAAAATTCAATACTTGCAATATAGTGATTGCATCGAAATGTCGTCGTCCGTACTGCTAACGCTACAGAAGGTCGGCCAGCATCTCGGTGTTGACCTGTCTAAGGTGGCGGGCCCCGTCCGCGAGATGCTGCGCCGGAACTGGTACCTGGGATTCACGTGTTTCGGGGGGCCGGCTGTTCATTTTCAGATCGTGAGTGCTGTTGCTCAGTAATTGAGATGGTTCAGGCTGATGGGAGTGTAGTTTCGCGATATGTTTGTGGACAAGTATCAGTGGATTGATGACCAGATGGTGAGTGAGGAGTCTCGTCGGAACCACCCCTCTCCATCAACTAATACGCGACGGACTTGTAGTATAAGGAGATGTTCTCGCTGTGCCAAGCTCTCCCTGGGCCAGGCAGCACGAAGATGATCTATGCCATAAATCTCATCCACGGCGGCTTTATTGCTGGTATACTCTCGTTCTTCCTCTGGAGGTATAGACGTGCATCCCAGTTGATGGAAAGCAAGGCTAACAGGCTCCAGTCTTCCCAGTGCCATTGCCGCATATGCCCTCGCCGTCGGCGTGAGCAAGATTGATGATACCCTGCCCGCACCAGTCTATGCCCTCCTCTCCGGCTTGAACGCCGCCACCGTCGGGATCATCGCCCTCGCAGCTGTGCAGCTGTCTCAGAAGGCCATCACGGATAAACTGACGAGGATATTGGTATTCCTAGGCGGCAGCGCTGGGATGCTATATAATGCGCTCTGGTACTTCCCTATCTTGATGGTTGCTGGGGGATGCGCAACCATTTTCTGGGATTATAGATGGGGACACAATGCTGTCCGGGGTATCAAAGCCGGCGTCTTTGGTCCACGGGACCAGCCAAATGCTGGCGGCGAGGAACAGCAAGTTCGCGACCAGGTGGAGTTACAGGATGTCTCCCAGTCCCGGCAAGGTTCAATCAACAATTCCACAACATTGCGTAGATCGCCTGCAAGGTCATCTACCGGGGAACCATCTCGGGAGACCTCAGAAGGCCAACTCGCCGAAGACGACACTGAGCGCACCGTCCCCGCAAACCTCGAGCTCCGCATCTTCTCCTGGAAGCTCGGTGCCATCATCATCGCCGCCTTCCTTGTCAGCTTCATCATCATCATGGTCCTCCGCGGCACCCTGCCCGCCCCTCCCCTCGGCTTCAGCGTCTTCTCTAACCTCTACCTCGCCGGTACCATCATCTTCGGCGGCGGCCCCGTCGTCATCCCCCTCCTGCGCGAGTACGTCGTCGCCGAGGGCTGGGTCTCGCCGCGTGACTTCCTCCTCGGGCTCGCCATCTGCCAGGCCTTCCCGGGTCCAAACTTCAACTTTGCCGTCTACCTTGGCGCACTCGCCGTGGCGGCCCAGATGAACCCCGCTGCTGGCGCGGTGGCGGGATTTCTCGCGATCTATACCCCGGGCATTGTGCTGCACACAGGGACGATGGGGCTGTGGAAGGTGTTGCGCGGATATCGCTGGTTTACGGCGGGGCTAAGGGGCGTGAATGCTGCAGCGGTGGGGCTGATTTATACTGCTGTTTATCGGTTGTGGGAGCAGGGGTTTTTGAGTGAGAAGTTTACGTCGGGGTCGTCGCTTGGGTTGGATCCTTGGTGGGTGGTTGTAACGGCGACGTCGTTTGTGGGCGGGAGGTGGTTTAATGCACCGCCTCCGGTGGCTATTATCTTGGGAGGAGCCATGGGGATGGTTTGGTATGGAGTGGTCTCTGCGTAGGGGGGCTAACCATCCGCTTGTTTGAAGCTTCGATGTCACTGTGCGTCGGCGGTGGTTCACTGTGAATGTGGGTGGGGTATGGATGGGCCATAGATAGATGCCATGGCAGCACTTGGGCCATTGAATCCCATATGTCTACAGAGACTACACCTGCCCTATGAAGGAACAACCGCGGGATGAAAGAGTACTTCATACGGACGACGTCCACGAGCGCCCGCACTAGGTATTTGGCAATCGTTAAGACGCGTCTTGTTTTGAACAGCTATGATATGTTTGCTACTATCTATCGCGGAACTTGTGCCATGCGGCGTTCAGGTTCGGGTAGGCGCCGACCGCCATGATTCAATTCGATTGATGTAGCTATACAGTACAAATTTGAAAATGCTTTCCATGGCCTGACGACAACACCACTATCATTCATCACTCAATATTGGTCGGAATGCATGACACTGAGGTGATGTGATTGGCGTGAGACGTTCCATTGACTGGATAACGTGCGTGGATTGGGATCTTGGCAGATGCCTAGTTTAACCAAATACGGACAGCGTTATCAGTCATTTAAAATTGAATTAGCTCACGACCCGAGAGGGGACGTGGCGTCTGATTACGCGACTTCGTATTTGATGGCGTCATTGAGGGTGTATAAGAACAGTTCATATTCTGAAGACAGCGCTAAAGTTCGATGGTTATCTTAAGATAATGGAGGGCAGAATTCATCTGGTTAGACATGCCGAGTCGGTACACAATATCGACAAAGACTTCAATCGCCGCGATCCAGAATTGACGCACTTAGGCTCTCAGCAAGCGGAAATCCTCGGCCGGACATTTCCGTACTCGCACAAAGTCGGCGTCGTAATCACATCCCCACTTCGCCGAACGATGCAGACCACACTTCTAGCTTTTACGAATGTGCTCGACAAAAGCTACTATGACGGAGGCTCAGGAAAGGGCATCGACAGAGGCGCAGAGCTGGTGCTAGATCCTGATCTTCAAGAGCGCAGCTCCCTGCCTTGCGATACTGGGTCGGATCGACAAGCTCTGGAAGTCGCATTTCCTACTCTGGACTTTTCTACCCTACAGCCACGATGGTTATCAAAGGAGGGATTTTATTCTGCAGATGACAATGCAGTAAGCCATAGGGCTGGGAAGGTCAGAGGCAAATTGAGCGAGAGAATTAGAGCATTGAAGGATGGTGAAAGGAGAGACGCCATTGTTGTCACGCATGGAGTATTTATGAAGCATTTGTCCGGTGATCCAGGGATTGACCTACCCAAGGCCGGATGGGAAAGTTACACAGTTAAGGAAGACGAAGAAGGAGGTAGTGTGCTTGTTCCAGTTGATGTGGAAGATTCCTAGCGACTTCCATATTATGTTTTACAGACAGCTTCATTTGTCCTGCTCCTTTCGGGTATGTCAATACCCTCTCTTGTCTGATGTTCAAAATCCCCGTCCTCGACCACTGTGCGCCCTTCCACCTTACTTTCTGCGTCGCGAAACTCCCTCTCCCTGTCAGAAGAGAGTTGTTCTGTAGGAGTAGAACGACGCTTCCTTTTCTTGGTTTGCCGTCTCGATTTCTTTCCAATTCCTTCCTCCCCCAGTGCTGGTTGTCTTATTCGTTGGAGTCTCTCTGCTTGATCCAAAAACTCAGCAAGCTTTGCATATGTGATTGTAACGCCTGGTAGCCCTCCGGGTTTTAACGTTGCTACCTCGGAAGTCGCGAAGTAGTCGAGGGGAAGATGCAATGTCCTGGCGGTATTGGCGGCAGATCCATCCGATGATCGGAAAAGCGAAGCGAACAGTTGGATCTAACGATTATATTATGACATAATGACAGTGTCATTAAATGTCATTAAATGGCACTGTCATCATGACACCAGCTAGTGTCATGGTGACAGTTGTAGACTACGGCTGGTGTCCCGCTGCATTGAACCAAAACGCCTTCTCATGAAGATCTCATGGCGCCGATCCAAACAGCAAACATTTTATTGGATCATGACCTCACACTATTTCTGTCCTCGCCGTGTTGATTTAGCCTTTGGGTATAAAACCGTCCCTTACTTTCTTATTTTCACCCAAGCCTCAAGAAGTTCTAAATAGTTAAAACTGCACCAAATAACCATTCATATTCCCAGTAGCACGACATTTTGTGAGTAACGACAACGCACCTGATCTACCTCCCCTTGAAGTTGTACTAACATCAACAAGACCCGACAATATGGTTGTCCTTCCTCCTTTAGAAGAACCTTCAGAGTACAACTCCAACTATATACTGTACTGGAACCATGCCGGATTGGAGTTTAACAGACTCACCCACTCGGTGAATGGGCCGCAAAGAGGACCGCCCATAAGCGCGAGAGCCTTGGGAATATTGCACTTGGCCATACATGACGCCTATTTTTCCCTCGACACGTCGCCGAAATACAATACTTACTTGGCTGCAAACTTAACTGCAATGCCTCCGAGTGCTGGAGAGTATACCCTCCCGCCAAAAATGGGTGAAGACGATCAAGAAAAAGCTGTGGCCGGCGCCGCTATCACAGTGCTTCATAAGCTCTACACTCAGCCCACACCTAGTGTCTCCCGTGATGCGACCCACCAACTCACACAGCTACACAACAAGCTGGTCGCAGACTCCCCAGACTTCGATGCTCTTTCTGAAAGTTATCGCTTCGGTGTTGCTGTCGGTGAGACAATGGTGAAACTACTCGACCACGGACCAGGACTTGAATCAGGCAGCTATCGGCCAACGCCTCATGTCCCGTACCGCTTCAATGACGAGCCAACGAATCCTGTGAAGCTGGTGCCAGTTGACCCGAATAATCCTGAGGGCCCTAAAACAGCTGTCCATGAGTATCACGCTCCAGTTTATGGTATGACTGCAAAGCGAATCGCCTCGCAATGTGAGCATTTCTGCGCGGATCCGCCAGGACTTGGCGCGGCTGCCAATCGGACTGTTGAGTATGATGATGCCTTGGACGACATTATTCGCATGGGCGGGGCCACCCATTTGAACTCGACGAAACGAACTCCAAGTCAAACTGCAAAGGGATTCTTCTGGGCATATGATGGTGCTAACCTCCTCGGAACACCACCACGCCTTTACAACCAGATTCTCCGCAAGGTTGCCGACACAGAGAGACCTGACAAGAGCGATATCACGAGCAATGTAAACAACGCTGATTTTGCCCGTCTCTTTGCTCTAGCAAATGTCGCCATGGCCGACGCAGGCATTTTCGCTTGGAGAGAGAAATATTGTTACGATTACTGGCGTCCGCTTTCCGGTGTGCGTGAGGACCCACGCTCATGCTTTGCCAATCCTTTCTGGCTAAGCGTTGGTGCTCCCTCAACTAACACAAACGACATCCCTTTCAAACCGCCCTTTCCTGCCTATCCCTCAGGGCATGCCACTTTCGGTGCTGCTGCATTTCAAATCGCTCGGAGACACTACAGCAAAGACGGTGCTCGCTGGAAGAACAGGGAGCCGGATACGATAAGCTTCAAGTTCACCTCCGAAGAGTTAAACGGAGTAAGTCGAGACTTGCATCAGCCATATGATCCATCTCGCGCAATCATTGAGCAGCCTGGCACTGTTCGGACAAAGATCTCGCGTGAATTCACGTGTCTCTGGGAGGCAATCTTCGAAAATGCTATCAGCCGCGTCTGGCTTGGCGTCCACTGGCGCTTCGACGCCTTCGCCCCCGAAGATGCCCTTGTCAAGACAAGTAGGAAGGACGTCTATGCCACAACTAGAGATTGTGTGACAACATACAAAGATCCAAAAGAGATCCGCTATGAAACCTGTGGGCCACGTGCAGATAGTACAAACCAAAATAAGCACTTCCCAGTCGGCGGCGTTGGGCTTGGTCTGGATATCGCGGATGATATCTACGACAACAAGCTTAAGCCAAGGACGGTTAATCAACCTAGTGGAAGAGACAGATGTGGGAAGGGCTCAACGTACAACAAGTTGAGGCCAGAGTTAGGGCCGCTTGCCGAATTCGCTCAGAGAGAGGGTGTTTCATCTGGGCCTAATGAGGACAGTGGGTCGCTTGTTGGCATTTCTGAAGAAGAGACTGCTTCAATTAAGGATAAGGAAGACGAACGTCAGATACCATTAATATCATAAATCACAAAATGTACAACGAGAAGGCTTATTGTTAAGGCTAAGCGATCCTGCGTGATCCTGGAAGCATTAGGGAGCACGGGATTGGAGGAGCTTCTGGAAGCAGGAATCCCGAAAAGCGTGGGGCTTCTGGGACGGACGATTCCATGACCAGAGGGGTTCTAGGATGAAAAGAGTTCCCAGGAATCATGGGGCCCATGGCAATGATGGTTTAGTACTATAATCTGGGTGGCATTTCAGTTCTTTCGCATAATTCAACTGCACTGCACTGTACCTCCCCACATATCGATTAATGCAGGGAATCCAAATAGGTTTGAGGGAAAGACTTTATACTGTAATAGATCCCAGATCGAACCTATTATTATGATTTAGGAATAGCCAAACCTCCAACCTCCCCAACACCACTACCTAATCTACCTCCATACCTTCTCAAGCAATCTGGTGTAGCTTTTCTAGGTCGATAGAATCCAAACTATCCCTCTTTACAAATTGCTGACGGTCACCCACAGCATCCCATCGAGCCACCTGTGTCGGTTCGCTGATATTCATCCTCGGCGCAACTGAGAAGCGGTTGTGTACCAGGACTGACTTCCGGTTCGGGTTTTCGCGCGAGTTCTTAGGGAGCACCGTGTTGTTTGACAGGACGAGGATCTCGGTGGGGTCTTCTTCCTGGATTGTGGGGACTCCACGCCATTTGTAGATCAGGTTAAGAGACGGGATGGAGAGGCCGTGTACAACGATTGAAAACAGGACGAGCCAGTAGACGACTGGCGAGTGGATGTTAGCTTGATTCAACGAAACGGAAGCTTCATCACGTACCTGGAACCATAACGGCAGTGAGATTGTTCACTTCAGCATCGCCTGCCTCTCCCTTTTCTGGGAATAGATGCTTCGTATGTTCGATGTAGAAGACAGCGCCAATGCCTGAAAGTTACTGCATCAGCCTCAATTCACTCTACATAATTGGGCCAACATACCAATTGGTCCAAAGTAGCCCATGAAAAGTGCTTCTTTCCAACTCTTGATGCAACTTGGCATAAACCTATACGCCATCAAGATC
>JPKA01000335.1:0-11229 GCA_000750875.1 Pseudogymnoascus sp. VKM F-4517 (FW-2822) | reverse complement strand
CGGGAGACAGTGTTCTATTCGCATGAGGAAGGGGAGGAGGTAGGGGGAGGTGAGGAGGTGGGTGGTGAGTGGGGCGAGGGTGGAGGGGGGGATGTCGTAGGGTTCGAAGAGGGCGATGAGTTCTTCGTTGAGACTCGCTGGGGCGGCGGCAATTCGCGCTGCTGTCTCTGCTTCGGTGGCTTTGTAACTCGCTCTATCAGACTCGAGTATCAGCATTGTCCAACCCATCGATTCCCAAGCCATGGGAGCGGAATCCGAGAACCCCCATCCACTCCCAAGCTATGAGAACGCAAGAAAGAAAAAAGAGAAAGTTAAAAAAGACTCACAGCTCACTCTTCGCCCCCAGCCACCCACCCAACCCCATACTAATAGCCCCCGCCACTAACTCCGCCAAACCCCCATAAATAACCACCCTCGTATCCCCCAACGCGCTCAAGCCCGCCGTCAACGCAAAAGGCACCGTCAGCCCGTCGCTGAGCCCGATAGTCGCATCGCTTATTAGCCGCGCGTCGATGCGAGGGAAGCCGAAGCTGCTTGTGCTGGTGGTGTTTGAGGAGGAGGACGGGGAGGGGGAGGGAGGCGGGAGCAGTGCTTCGAGGTCGGTGGAGGTGGAGTAGGTGGATGTTGGTGGGGAGGGGAGGAGGGGGGAGCGCTCTGTGTGGTCTGTGTGTGCGCAGCGTGCCTTATTCGACGTTGGTGTGCGGAGGGATGGCGAAGACGGCGGTGGTGAGGGGCGGAAGAAGAGGTTTTTGAGGAAGACGAGCGACATCTTGCGCTCTTTGTGCGGTGATGTCGCAGGTGGAAGACGTAGCGGAGGCTCGATCTCGAAGATCTAGAGCTTGCTCCTGGTGGTATGGGTGAGACCGGTACGTGGGTGGCTGAAGAGGGTGCAGGGGTATACCGGTCGTAGGGTGTGAGAGTTTAGCTGTAGCTTGTTGTATTCCTGACGTCGTCGTCGCTAGTCTCACGTTCTCACTTCAGCACTCGTTCCGTATCAAAGCTGCCAACAACATGTACATCCAATGATAAACAACACAAAACAGTCAACAGCAACAGCTACCTCTCCCCCTTCCACCCTGGGAATAAAACCCTCTTTATACCCATCCCGCACCCATCCCTCTTTCCTCGCATTCTTCGCCCGGCCTCTCCATTCCATCCAATCCATCCACTCCCACCTCCTCTCGTGGTCAGCATTAATTACCCCTCCCCCCATTGGCCGAAATAATGGGTAATCAGCTCACCGCCTTCCTTTTTGGGTGGCGGTGATGCACAAGGCTCGGTTCTGCCCGCGCGCTAGTGGGGGGCGGGGTGGTGATGTAGCCGCGTTGCTTTGGGGCGGCGTGTGGGTGGTGCGCATTCATTTCTTTCCAGCTGTTCATTGTTCTACGTATGCTTTTACCGGGGTTAACTGCCCAGGAGACGAAAATTGCCATTACATGCGCGGAGTACAGCCAACTGGCGAATTCTATGCGTATGCCGGCCTCGGATTTAAGCTGGGTTGAAAGCAAACCCCACCCGTTTCTTGTCACCTTTTTCTCGTTCTCGTTGCTTTGTCACCTTACCCCGTTTCTTGTCGCCGTTTCCCGTCCGTTGATATCCCCGTTCTCGCCACCGCTCCTATTTATCGCCGGCGATAAGGCCGGGGTCGGTTTCTGCGATCGCTTTTGGAAGGGTGCTGGTCTTGCTGGTTCACCACATAGTTGATGTAGACGCCCTGCATTGTATTTGGATGGATAGTGCCTTTTTTTCTTGTAGACAGGGTTTTCCTCAACCGTGCTCCTCCATTTCTCCATACCCTCCTAAATTGTGCTCTCACGGGTGCGCTTTGGATATTCTGGGTGCTTGGCCCAGTTCTCGGGCTCGGACTCGGGGAGTTGGCGGGGGAGGGGGGTGGTATGTCCGAGTTTGGACCGTTGTATGGTATGCATGGCTGGTGTCTAAGTGGGGTCGGGTGGTCTATGTTTTGGGAGGTTTGGTGCGGATTTGCGGGTTTACGAAGCTTGTTCTTTGTTATATGATACCGGGCGAATTATATCAGTGCGGTGTTCTGTTTTTACGCTCTGGGAGATGCCTTTAATAGAATCACCAAGGACATATCCGTCACCTAACATGAAATTCACCCTCTCACTACCGCAATCAGCCACACAAAAGCATATAGAAATGACCTCTCATTTTCATCTATCTGTCTATCCATTCTATCTCCCTCCCCGCATCCGCATGCACACATTTCAAACCCCCTCCCACCACCTCCTCTCATGCATACTTCCCACCCCAAAAAAAGAAATCCCAAACCCAAATCCCATCCCAAATGCAAACACACGATACGCCAGCGCTCATCCATCACCCCCTTTTGAAAAAAAAGAAAAAGGTCCTAGTACGACGAAAACAGAACGGTGCCACGCCAACAGTGGTGGTGGACGCCGAAGAGAATGTATGTCCATGAATGGTTTTAAAAAACGAGTAGTAGTCGAAATGTAAGGTAACAGAACAGGCCCGTGGCGATGGCCGCTTTTTGATGCCATGAAAGAAGGTGTTTTTGAACGATATACAAGAAAATCCCAACCCGGTAGTTGAGGCTGGGATGGTAGTGTTTGTGTGTTTAGTGGTAAATAAAAATATTGTAGTTTTGTGTGTGGTGGCGCGGTGTGTGTTTCCGGCCGGTGAGAATGCTTGCGCGCATTGTTATATAGGCGTGCGTGCGTAGTGTGGCGTCGTAGGAGTGTGAGGGGGGCATTGCGTGTGTTCCAGGCGCCAGATGTTTCGGCCTGGCGAGTTGGGTGGTGTATGCAAACAAAACGGCGAGACTCTATGCCACAACCCCCGCCTCCTCATTCTTCAAGCCCAACCCGGACATCGCCCCCTTTACCTTCGCCGGCGGTGGGCTCTGCATCCTCGTTTCCTGCCCCTGTCCCAAACTGCTCAGCGGTAACCGCTCCCGCTCCGGCTCGCTCTGTGGACTAGTCGGCCTCTCCCTCTGACTGCGCTCCCTCTTCTTCCTCTCCCCCTTCTCCCTCTTCGATCCCGACACCGCCATATTGCCGACTGCTGCCACTCCCCCCTCACCACCCACCGGCACATCCTCAATCGAATCCTGGCTCATCCTCCTCTGCGCCGCCGCCGAGAATATCGGCGACTGCTTACCGTGCCTGTTCTCTTCGGCTTTATACCCCTTATTCGGGCTAGGGCCTTCACTCTCATCCTCCGCATCGCTCGAGGAGTAGCTCCTCGTCCGCGCAACCCTCTGCAGCGGCTCCAGCGACTTCACAGACGAAAGCGTCTTCGCCCCCGACAGCTTCCGCGACAATACCCGCATCTCCGCATCCGACGGCGTCTCTCCCCTCCTTAGCTTCTCCTCCACCGCGCGCCCCGTAATCTGACGATTCAGATTCGGCGTGCTCGGCGGCAGCGTACTCGCTCTACTCCCGCTCCGACTGCGCGTAATAGAGATACTACTCGCCGACGGATGCTGCTTCCCCGACATCACGCCCGCCGATGGCGGCGGCTGCATCATCCAGCGCATGCCGCCCTTCTGGAACGGATGGCTGCTCACGACAGGCGGATGCAGGTCGTTGACCGGCGGGTTGCGCGACACGTAGTACGGATGCGTGTCCTCCTCCTTCACGGCGCCGAATTTGCCCAGCCGCTCCTCCATGGCGCGCAGCTTCGAACCGACGGAGAACTGCGCCGTGGCGAAGGCGTCACGCACGCGCCGCTGTCCGGCTTTGATGGTGTCGACGCCCCAGAGCTCTTCGTCTTCGCGCTGGTACCGCTTGCGGTTCCAGTCGTCCCCGCTTAGGCGCTGGTCTTCGGGGACTATTGTTGGGCTGCTCGGCGCCTGCGAACTGGGCACTATGTCGCTGGGGGCTATACTGCTTGCATGCCCTGCGGTATTCAGCGCTCTTGAACTGGTACTCTTGCTCGTGGCCTTGCGGCTGGGTGGGCCGGGACCCAGTGTGATCTCCTCATCCCAGTAGGGATTCGTGTTGAACGGCGATGGGTGGTGGTATAGGCCGGGCTGGTCTGTTTCGAGCTTCTTCTTTTCGGCGCGCTCGCGCTTCGCTTCGGATTTGGCTTTGTGCCGGTGGGAGATCTTGGAGCAGGCGCTGCAGGACAGGACGTAGAAGACTACGGACTGGATGCCGACACCGAGGGACATTGTTGTGTGCCGAGCGTGGTGGATGTTCCTAAACAGACATTGGGCGTGTGGATGATGTGACCATACGAGTCGCGTGGATGCTGGGAAACTTGGTTGTCGGACAACGTCGCGAGGGGTGAGTATGGACTATACAATAGCCGAAGGCGAGACAAGGAGTATATGGAATAGAATGCGCTTCACTCTATTGTATGCAAATGTTTCGGTTTGCTTGGCTGCTTTTTGGCACCGTGATTGCCGCCTTGTTGAAACGTCGTCAGTGTCCCTCGACTGGTTTTTATCGCAATGTTTGTTGTATCCTTCTAAAATCCAATTTTTGGCAAGAGACACAGCCAAAAAAAAACACCTCTTGAAGAGAGTATCCTGAAAGACACAACCACCCTTCGAGAGTGTTTCGCAACGATGCGTCCAGCCGTCTGTGCCCCAAAGCAGCGATAGTGGCGCCAGGCAAGGCTGTCTTGTCGATCGAGGGGCTGAGACTCAAGGGGTCGCGTGGCAACCGCCAATCGATTAAACCGAAGATGATCGATCAATCTTGCTGCTCAGGGGTCTGGTCTAGGGATAACGATGTTTGTCGAAAGGTTGCTTGCCGTTCTGTTGTTGAATATATACACTCGCTGATATGCAATTGAGGTGCGTAACGTTGATAGAGGGGGCCCGCACGGCAAGGGGATGCGGATGCTATCGTTGAGTGAAGAACGTTGCGTTTACCGTTTCTGTACCCGCTTGTCTGGGGGTGGGGGAGAAGGCAGTCTACGAACAGGCTACTGTCGAGAACAGTCCACCCCGATATCCCCTTATGGGCGGATCTGTTTCCCGTGTCTCACCAACTACTTTATCTGCTCCACATCTTGAAGCATCTCTATAACGATAAAAACACTGCGGGGATTTTACCCCGATCCGTCGATTCTGTGTTTCCCACGGCGATTCCTCGTTTCCAGTGAGAAAATCGCATTGCTGCCAGCCCATACTCAAGTTCCTGGCTGTAACTGTCCGAATCTCCCCCATCCCCACCGCCACCCCTTCCCCTTAGCACCTGCTAACTTTCCCTTAGTCCTCACTAAATATTTCCACCGCCGCCTTGCTGGGTGGTGTGGATGGCACCAGACAGTTGTGATTGGGCTCTGCACCCCACACGGATGAACCACGGGCCCCAAGTGGACACGCCGGAATGGGACTCAAACATCGCAATCCCCATGACGACTTGATACTCGATGCATTGATGTCGAGCGTCGAGACGTGCGCAATCCAGTGGCTCAGAGCGCGATGGAACGTTTCCTGGATCTAAATTATGATTGAAGGTGCTATCTGGACCGCGTGGCGATGTACTGTAGAATCGTGCTCGCATGCGCAAAATACAGCAACTTGCAATTGTTTGTTGGGCACGGAAAGCCTGACACATCTCCTGCAGGCCAGTGTTTTCAGACTCCAACTCGTCGCTCCGAGATGCCTAAATGGGTCCTCATCGGTGGGAAAACACCACGTGTCGCTGACTGCATCCCGCGCCTAAAGTTAATCTGCATCTGACATGTCGTCTTGAACTCTATCTACAGATGGATTGATTGCGGTCTGGGCATAAGCACACTTCACTTTGCGTTCTGTCAATTCACAACTCTTCCACACCTGTCTTCACAAATCAAAAAGTTCGCCAGGGGTAACTATTGTAGATAGTTTGTATCCGTCACAGACCCTGGAGAGGCCAGCTATCTAGTTGGAAAGGAGGCCCTGTGATGGTACAATTCGCGCTGCCCTACGAAATTACAAAATAGAAAATCCGCCTCCAGATGTGATCCTTCTTCCTGCCCGCGCATGCCAAACTTAACATACACTCGTCGTTCGTCGCAGAAAATATCTTCTCCCATGCATGCTCAACGCCTTGCCCTAACTTGAACGCACCAGAACATCCCATAAAAGCACACCACCGTTTTGATCAAACGCATTTTGTGACGGCAGAGCCCGAAGGGCCATTGCGAAAAAAGAACGAGCAAAGGGGATCAAAGTGAGGTCGCCGACTGGTCCGAGTAGACGTCGACAGGCCAGTGTCGAGGCCGCCACTCTCACAGCTATGATAAAACGAGCTCATCTTACGCAACCTCCCAGTACTCATCCGTAAGGTCGTACGTGGCGACACCGTGGTCGTTGTTCTCAGCCCAGATGGCCTCCACAGTGCGCTGCTTTGGGAGTTTGGTCTCCGGCACGTATGGGGCAGGGGTTGGTGCCTCGACAGGCTTGACTGCCTCATCTGCCTTCTTCTTTCCCTTCTTTGGCTTGGTGACAGTGTTCCAGGCAGAATCCTCTTCGATAAGTCTCAGCTGCTCCTCTTCGGATGGTAAGGTAGCATAGTCGTTGCTCTCCTTTGCCTTTGGCTTCGTAGCAGCTGGCTTGGTTGCCGGCTCGTATGTGTCGAGTAGCTCCACCTGTCCATTGGTAGGCTTGGTCTCAGCGGCCTTCTCTCCCTTCCAGACCGAGGCGGCTGCAGCATTGGTGTACTGGCTTCCGTCCTTGGCAGCCCGACCTTCAGCTTCGCGGGCTGTGCGGCGCTGGGACTCTTGGAGCACCTTGCGATCTTGCTCCGATTCCTGCAGAGCTAGCTTCTCAGCTTCTCTCTTCTTGCGGTTCTGACGCTGCTTCTTTGTTTCGACTGGCTCTGGTGCCTTTGCTGCCTTCTTCTCCTTCTTTGGTTGAGGGTTGACTGGAGAGGTGATGCGAAGGACTGATGGGCCCTGGGAGGCGGGTTCCAGCATGTCACCAACGCCCCCTAAGTTTGAGGACCTTGCGTTCGAAACTGGGGAATTGGCAGCCGACAGGTCATCATCGGCATCAGCACCTGCATTGGATGAGGAGGCGGAAGCTGTGTTATCATCAAAGCTGTTGGATGCGGCAGCCTGTGCCCGAGATTGCTTGACGGACTTTTGGCGTGCACCAGCTTGAGGCTTGGACCCAATGGCGGTGCCTGCTTTGGCGTTGCTGAGCTGGCGGGCAAACTCACGATTGTCGATCTCGTCATCGTCGTCGTCGTTTGTGCTTGTGGTAGGTTGAGGAGTGACATTCTGCACAGCAGGTTTGGCGTCGATCTTGACAGCCTTCCGTGCCTTCTTGTTTGTGCTCTTCTCAGATGCTTGATCGCCACTGCTCTGAGCCCCATCGCTTCGTTGTTTCTTGGCCTTGGTATCCTTCCGTGCCTCTGTTTGCTTGGTGGCTTGTTTCGGTGGTGCAGCTTTTGTTTGCTTGACGGCTGGCTTCCGATTCTGCAGGTACCAGTATCCAGCGCCAACGACGGCGATGCCCGCCCACCCCCCATAGAACGATAGGCTCGACGACATTGCTTGCAGGAACGGTGGAATAACAAGACAGTAGAGATTGCCCTGATAGGCTTCTGTTGATAGGTTTGAAAAGTCGATAGCTAAATAGCAATTGGATGAAGTAAGAGCGGTTTTTTTGGGCGGGAAGCGTGTGATGAGCGTTGTGATTCTCGTTGCGTGTCCCCTTTGGAAATGGACTAATGATCCACACTAATCTGCCGCGGCGATTCTGCCGAAGGCGGTGTCTGCGGGTGACCTGATACGTCGCACCAAATAGGGAAGCTCATTCGTCTTATCATCGTCCTATCACAGTCCTAGCACAATCCTATCACTGGAGCTCGTCTCCGCAAAATATCCTACTATACGGCATGCGGTACGTGCATATTCTAGGTGGGGAGGTTTAACTGGGGAATGATTGTCACAGGTGTGATAGACAGTCTGCTTTACCCCTCCATAACATACAGTAAGCAACTTTGCGCCTCTGAGTCTTTACCATCTATCTATCTATATATTTAAAGCTGGTGCTGCTCTTATTAAAGAATCTTGAGCCGTCATTTATTACTTTACACGTACGCAACACTAGATATCCCAAGTGACGGCCGGCAGCACTCTGAAGAATATGGCGCCCCAACAACGCATCATTATTGACACGGACCCAGGTAGGTGATGCTTTGGCGGGATGGTATGTAGGTTCCATTTCTAACTGTGCCACAGGGGTCGACGATGTTCTTGCTTTACTCTTGGCGCTGTCAGCCACTCCCGAAGAGGTTGAGGTTCTTCTCATATCGGTGACCTACGGAAACGTCGAGCTCGATAGGTATGGCGACCCATCCCACGATTAAAGAACCACGTTGACAGGCAACAGCTGCCTCAAGAATGTGGTGGCATTATTCCACGTCCTCGAGAAAGAAAAGGAGTGGAGGAAGAGCAAGGGCCTCCCACAAGGCTTCACAGCCGCCGAAACATCCAAGCCCATCGTCGCTGTTGGTGCATGCCACCCCCTGGCAGAGGAGATTTTGATGGCAGACTTCTTCCGTATGTGCATCTGGCAGCTTTGTGTCGTTGCATGACATCTGACAAATAATTTAGACGGCAGGGACGGGTTGGGAGGTGTTCATGATAGCGTGAGTGTCCATTGAACAAAGTCGAAGCTGCTGTACTGACATTCTCAGCATCCTCATCTCTCGCCATCCGACGCATGGAAGTCGCTATTTACACCAGCCCCGCCAGGGTCAACCGACGATGAAATTGAGAACACAAAAGAACTCGGAACCCCATCGGCGGCATTTACCGCCTCCAAAGCTCCAGCACACAAGGAGATCTTACGACTACTCCGCGAAAACGAGCCCAACACAATCACAATCCTTGCCGTTGGACCCTTGACCAACCTGGCGACTGCTGCTGCTGAGGACCCAGAGACGTTCCTCCGAGTCAAAGAAGTGGTGGTGATGGGTGGTACGATCAACACCCCAGGGAACATTACCCCTGTGGCAGAATTCAACACATACGCAGACGCCGTGGCAACTGCGCGCGTTTTCGCTCTGACCTCGCCCCTACCTTCGTCGACCATGCCTCCAGCTCTACCGGAAGCAAAGACAGCCCTCGCCCCCTACCCAAAGAAGCTGTCCAAGCAACTCAAGCTCTCCCTCTTCCCTCTCGACATCACCGAGCGCCATCTCCTCCCGAAATCCGTCTTCGACGCTAAAGTCGAGCCGCTGGTTGGCGCCGGCAGCCCCCTGGCAGAATGGGTCTCGGTGTTCATGAACATGACCTACCAGAAGATCAACTCCCTCACCGAAGGCTTCGCTGACCCCGGCCTCTCCCTGCACGACCCCTTAACCGTGTGGTACGTGCTCACGCAATCCAACCCGTCGTGGAAGGCCGCTCCTGGCGCACCTGAAGACATCAGAGTCGAGACTGCCGGGCAGTGGACGAGGGGTATGCATACCGTCGACCGCCGCAATAGGAGGAGGCAAGGTGGACCAAAGCCCACCGACGACGCAGACCAGGCGCAAGCGGACGCTTCTATGCAGGGGGATGACGGGGAGGGCAACCTGGTGAACGATGAATACGGATGGTTGACTGTGTGGAAGGGAAACCGTATCAATAGGATTGCGGAGTCACCGGGAGACCTTGCCTTTGCCCCATACCTGCTAGACCGTATATTTGGCTAGTATATTTCCGAGTATAAATCTAGATCACATACATACTTAGTATTTTAGAATGCCACATTTTCAAATTGTACCATGGATAGTCTTATTGAATCGCCCCGTTTCTTTTCTTCCAAAAGTGTAGACATTGTCCTCGACATGGGCGTCCGCAGCCGCGTTTATATCTGATCAATTCATGTCCTCATAACGCCGTAATATGCATCAGACTTTTGTCTGTCCCGTTTCCCATCTGTCTTCCATTGCAATAGCTCCCCCCTGAGCAGTCCTTCGACTTGACTTCGCGCTCGCTATCCACCTCCTGTATTCATCCCTTCCCATCTCACGTCGAGTGTTTGACGCCTCCAATCACAGCCCCCCGTACCTCGTTCCAGTTTATGCTCTCGTCCAGCTCCTCGTCCACCAGCCCGACCACTGTCACATTATCTCCCCTCACAATATACAACCCATGCTGCACCTCGCTCGACGGCTCGTCGTCGTCATGAGGGCGAATAATCCGCTCCGACGTTTGTCCCAGGACCTTCTTCACGTTAGCCGCAATCCCCTCCAAGCCCCTCACTCTTCCCAATCCATCCCCAGCTCGAGGCGCTCGTCAGAATCTTGACGGGGACAAACATACCAAATTCGTCATCTGATCACACGACAACAACATCCCAATCAACGTCCGCGAATCACACGTCAAAACCACCACCTTCTCTGCGATCTGTCAGAACCTGCCGCAAGCACTCGCCGGGGTGGCGGGTATTTCTGGGGGGGGGCAGTCCAGCGCGGGGCAGGGGGGCTGCTCACTATTGATATAACCTTCGAGAGACATGGTAAGCGCCAGCCGGCTCGAGGCGCGGCGAGATGGCTGCGCGTGCTACGTCTGCTCTGCTTCGGACGGGTCTTCGAATCGTGTAGACGGCGGGGAGGAGCTGTTGTCGTCGGAGGTGGGGGTGGGTGTGCAATGCGAGGGAGCTGGTGCGTTACTCTGTACATGTGCGTTCATTGGTGACCAGCGCAGCTTTGATGGTCCGTGCGCTAGATTTTTTCGGGAAGGGGTCCCGTTATCTTGGGATAGACGCGGCACTGGTCGGGGATGCCAAACTTCTGGATGTTGTAACATTGTTTGTTCGGCGCTAAGATGATTCTCTCAGGGCCTACGGTCTCGAGAGCGCTTTGTAAGGGGCCAAGGCCCCTGCATTCGCGGCAGGTGCTTGGGAGTTGTGTGTCGCAGCTTTCGTCGGCGACGAGGCCGTATACACTCACTGCCACAGCCTCACCCCTCCGCGGCAGCCAACGCGACGATGGCATCGCCTCTTCTACTTCAGCACATCTCGGATTACGCGCGAGCTCAACACCAGGGAAGCCCGGTTTACAGTCACGATGGCAGGAACGCGGATATGCGACCACCGGGCCGAAGATAATCACGAAATTCGAGGAGTTGCCAAAGACATACACGGATCTGGGTGGACTGCCGTACTACGCTCGTCCGCTGGCAAAGAAGGAGGTCGCTGCGCTATTCGGGCGGGAAATCGACCCAGCTGTTGCGGACAAGGTGCTTAGAGTTCTACAAGGTCGCCGTGTGGCGGGGACGCTCGCGGATCCGTCGCTGCCACGCCCGCAT
>JPKA01000334.1:0-44546 GCA_000750875.1 Pseudogymnoascus sp. VKM F-4517 (FW-2822) | reverse complement strand
TTCTTGCTTATACTTGCCAGCAATTAATGATGATCGGAGGATGATGTTTACGAGTACAGTCCGTACAGTCTGCGGTACTTACTACTGATGCTATTCGGAATGGATTAAGGATTCTTTGTATCTTACCGGTATTTCTTGTACTGTGTGCACAGTGTACTTGTGCACATGTGCCGTACACTCTGGTGTTTACACTCGCTGTTGGACTTCGAGTTTGGGGGCCGTTGCACTCCCATGTTGGGGGTCACTCTGGGGCCCATATGTGATGACCAGCGCCCATCACTGCCTACCACAAATTCCGACATTCCACACATTCCTCGCCTGGATGTGTCTGCAAAGTGTGGTCGGCGCAGATCCCCCCCCCCCCCCCGCCTCCCCGCGTGACGCTGATTCGCAGACTCTCCGCTCATCGCTCACCCGAGTCTACGCCGAACCTGCCAATCTCCGTCCATCGATCTTCTACCTGCGGGCTATAGCTAGGCTGCGGAGGGAGGATACGACAGCGCACTGAACTGAACGGTCATGGGTGAACCGTGGTAATGGGACCAAGGGGTACCGTAAGGGGTTAATGATAGATTCCAGAGTATATGCAGGGTACATTGCATACATGTCTACTTGACATAAGTGCGGTGCAGACACTGCCACTGCCTCTACCTCCGTTCCCGGACACCGAAATGAGCCCTTCCTCTGCGCGGAGTATCACTTGAGGGTATTCCATGATCCCGGAAAGAATATCTGTATTTTCCGTCTTCAACGCCCTGTTTGTGTCAGCTTCGGGCCTCTGCCGGCGCTATATCCAAACTTGCGGAGTTACGGACGGCGAGGAAGAATGTAAGGTACATCAATTTGAATGCGTTGTCCAGACGAGCGGTGACATTGGGGTCCAAAAAATAGGCCGCCAGGGCTAGAGTATGTGAAAACATTCCCTCAAAGAATGGTCACTTGATGGGTCCCGCGGAGATGCGGTGTTTCGTGGATCCTCTGGACGATCGATCGGAGCCTGATGAAGCATCAATTATCAAGCATCAAGCACCAAATAATCTTCTGCATTGAGTATTTGCCCTACTATATTTAGAAAAGCTATATCACTAATACGCTACCGATATCATGACCATGTCACGATCCCCTCTCCCCAGCCAGGTCAGTGGATTTGTCACTCAAGCATCTGTCACGGCTAAACGCACAGCCGTGCAAGTGTCCATAGCAGACCCCGTCGCTCCAATTACCCCCCCCATCCATCTCTGTACATCTATTCATGAGCGCAAGGGAGCAAGGGGCCTCCAATAAGGAACAGGCGGCACACCCTCGTAATTCAAATCTCCCCCTTGGGCGCTTATCTGGGTAAGACCGCCACAACTGCACCCGCTCCCCTAACCCAAATGCTGCAGAAAGGGTCCTCCATCCGTCCACACAGAACCCCCTCCAGACACCCTTCCACACACCGCTATCATACAACAGCAACAGACAGCAACAGCCACCAACATACTTCCCCCGCCGTGCAACCTTTCACCTAAGATTTCCCCGAGCCTTCCCCCCCTTCCCCCCCCCACGCCAGTAGTCAGACAGACAGCCTGCCAGACATACAGGCATTGCTGCAAGATCACCTCACCTACCCGAAGCACACCAGATCCGCCACCCCTCCACGGTCCTGCACTAACACGTTCGCCCGTACGACCTGACGCCCACACGAACAAGGCGTCGCAGAGCACGCGTTTCCTGTCTGTGCTGTCGCCGAGCGCTCCGCAGCGTGTGTGCGACGTAGAGAAAGGAGAGAAAATGCAAGCCGGTGGTATTACAAGCGGCACCGTTTGAAAAGCGGCCGTGGGGGAGGCCCTGCGGGTAATCGGTATGGTTCCGTTCCTGGCATCACTTAGGCTGAGATCGGTGACCCACTCGGCTGCGGCAATGAGGCGATCGTTCTTAGGTTTTTCTTCGATGGGGAACGGGGACGGGGAATGAGGGACGGTCAGGCCAAGGGGTGGTGGTGTATCTGGCGCTTGGTGACGGATCACCCTGGAGAATGATAATCCGCAAAGACGCTTGGGAGATCATCTCCATCGTAGTTCTGACAGGGGCAAGGTTGGCGCGACCTATTCTTCAGTCCCGCTAATTCGCTCTCATACCGCGGTATCGACTAGGCTGCTCGATTGGAGCGGTACTTTGGGATACTTTGGTCATAGTGGACTTGCGAAGTGTGACAGAAATGAGAGATGACACTAGAGCCGTCAGCGCGCTCCTCCATTCGTTATCGATTCTCATCACTGACTATGCCGCGTTCAATGATACTTGTACTCGGCAGCCCAGCCCATCTGCACAATGTAGTATCTGGAGCATCTCCCATCTTCCCTGTACCGTGTCATGTCTTGCCTTGACAGTCGGCCATCAATCGAGACTTTACATTCATAGTTGCTGCTCAGCAATGTACCTTGCTGAGCTAGCTGTCGAGGCCAACAGAGCGATCGCGTATGTGCCACAGGTTCCAAATTCCTGTCATCGACTGCCCTTCGCATAAATACCCCGTGGAGTTCCTCCCGTGACAATGCTCTTGTGATTCCAACTCTTTATATATTGCCCTCACTTGTCTGGCCATAAAATTGAAAGACCGCTGCTACACTTTACGTTAAGGCTATCCTCAGTCAAGTCCCTTGAATCTCCATATCCGCAACAAATCATGCATACCAACTCGCCGCCTCCCAATGGCCAAGACAATAATAACAGGCGGTGGTCGATAAATCTACTTCTGAATCCAGAGGAAGACGCTGCATTTCATCCTTCTCAGGGAGCTTGTCCCTACTCATCAAGACCACTCCACCTCTCAGCCTACAACTCATTATCAAGACCACCACCGATCCCGTCAATACCGTCACATATACCGCCACTTGAGAGGCTCTCTGAGGTCCAGAGATTTCAATTGCTACCATCATTTGGTACTCTGGACCTATCTCTGGACCTGTTGACAACGCAATGCCCCCAACCCATACCTATTTACCAAGACCACCCCGCCTCTCAGCCTGCAACTCGTTGTCCTGATGCCTCTGCCCGGTTCCGTGAACGTAATCAACAACGTCATCAACAATCTCACAAATACAGACACCAAAGCAGCCCGAGCAACCATGGCAGCAGTAGCAGAAGCAGCAGCATGTCACCACTCGGCTCTCGTTCAGAATCTCCACCGTCGCCTGCACATTCAAATATACCTTACACCCTAGAGCAAGTACATTTTATTCAATATCACCGAGAAGACAAGAGTATGCAATGGCAAGCCATCGTCGATCCGTTCAGGATACAGTTCCCTAGAGTTTATATCCAACTGGGTAACACCCCAGAACGCAGAAAGGGAGCCCTAGAATGCCGCTACTACAGGGCGCAAATGTACCCTAAAATGGATGACGGCGGTAATATCGTTCTCGACCAGAATGGCCAGGTGGAGATGGTGAATATTAGGGTGCGAGACAGAAATTCCCACCCATACTCATCAATTCTTGAAGATTATTTCAAGCTGGTGACGAGGTGTCCGGAAAGGATTTTGACGTACTCTTGGACGGACGAGGCAGACAAAGAGAAGGCCAGGAAAATCAGTAAGTCGCCATGTGTCCGAAACCTCTGTTGTTTATATACTAACTAACTTTTCACAGTTGCTGATCGCGCAATGCGGGGTATGAGTCGGCTCCCAGGAGATATCCTTCGCGTCCGAGAGGCAATGTAGCAAGGAAGCTTCCTATCTTAACAGCTATAACACCTGAACGAGTGTGGCCAGCTGCTGGCAGCGTTTCCAATATAACACCAGACACGATTTATGACCACAAATACCCCAATCACGAAGAATCCAACAAGATTCTCATTTTCGCCCGTCGAGACGCCGTCTGTATATGAATCGATTTGGCGTCTGGTCGTCCTTTGCTGTTTTTTACTCCTTGTAATACCCACCAAATATGTATCATCTTTCGGCAAGAAAAAAGGGTTTGCTGGCTATCCATCACTGTTTTGTCGATTTTGTCCAGCACTGGCGCGTGCTTAAGGCCAGGTCTATATAGTGTGCAAAGTCCCACTAGGAAATTAATTCAAGATCTAAATCCGGATAACTCGAGTACGGTGTTTTGCACAACATTTATACAGTGATCAGTACGACTCCCTCTCCTCATCGTTGCCTTCATTCTTGCCAGAATAGGCTTGCATCCACGGACGGCGGGACCAGGGCTCCTTCTTGGCTTCAAGCTCATCATCGCTGAATGTGGCATCATCCTCGTCGTATTCTTCATTATCCGAGGTGTTCCTATTTCGGTATTGGTACGGATTTATGCCGTACTCATCATCAGACTGTACCTCCTCGTCTGGATAATCGGTTGAAGGGTGATTCTCCGCTAAGTATGATTAGCTAAAGCCTTGCATACCTGTGTAAGGTGGAGCGGGTGGGCGAGGGGCCGGGGTGGAGGCTAACCATTTTCATCTTCTTCCTCGTCATACGCATCACTATCGCTGTCTGAGTCGCCGTTGTAAAACTGGTCAATGTCCGGCTGGGAATCCAAAACAAGCAAGCCAATGCTCGCCTCATTTGATTCGAGGAGAGCCTGCTCCACTGGCATGCGTATGTATGTCTCGATGATATAATTTGAGTCGTCGTCGTCCACATCCATAGCTTGCATTTCATTGTCCGCCTCAGTTCCCTGAGCAGTCACATTGTCGGGATGGCGCTCGTGGTAGCGCAAACCTGCAGTTGCCCTCGGTTTGAATCTACTTGCAGGGCTTTTGGGGGTCTCGGGTGTTGGCTTTAGCGATACCGTAACTTGAGGCTCGTCGTTGTCGGCAAGGTTTTTTCTAATTTCTGTCAGGGTATAGGCTTGCATTTCCATATTGAGCCTCTCCGCACTAGCATCCCACGGTATTATGTCCCCAGATGGAAGCCTGGCACCTCTGAGGGGAGCAGGTGAGTTTCTACGGGGCTTGACAGCATTGACAGGCGTAAGTCGCAAAAGGGAGACACTCGGTTTTTTACCGAGTTCTTTCGCAGGCTCCTGGCTTGCCGAGCGGTTTTGCGGTTCCGTCCTGGATACATTCAATGGGGCGGGGATGTTCGTCTCGGTGCGCGGTCTAGTCTCCGCTGCAGGAATAGCCTTGCGTTCGCGAAACACAGCGATATTTGACTTGCCCGATGTTCTCCTTGCATTCGCACCCTCGACATTATTATTTCCCGCGCCTTGCGCTAGTTTTCGAGACAGGTGGAAACGACGGGGTTCCGCAATTACTCGAGGGAATCGTGCTAGTTCCGGCGCCCCTGTATTATTCGCGGATGGCACAGCCCCAACTTCATCCTGTCTTATTGTAACGTGCCGCGTTTCCGGAGGGACAGCAGGTTGAGTGTCGCTCAGGTTTCGGCTCGGCTGGTCTCGAAATTCATCTCCTGGTTGGCTGGTTTTAACCTGCGGTGCTCTCGGGCCATTCTCGAAGGCAGATGTATATCCCGCAGAGTTAGCAACGGTGAAGGCATTTGGTCGGGAGCCGTTCACGATTCGTTGTCGCTTGAATATAAACTGGCCTGCATTTCGACCCCTGGCAAGTTCATCGTGCACACCTAGGTAGAGAAGTGTCAGCAGAAACCTACAACCTGGTTCTGTTTGTCCGAGCTTACGCAAAATCTCCACAGGATCCTCAGTTGCCTTCCTCTTGATCTGGACTCTGGTCGGAGGTAACATGGTTTATCGTAAGTTGCCGACGTCTTAAACTTCCCAGGCACTCGATATGAGGTATTCTAGTGATATCTGAGTAGATTATTGTATGAAATCTGCCCAGGTTGGAAGGTTAGCTCAAAGCGACGCGAGTTCCCGATTCTGTTGAAGTTGAAGTTCCATAAATTTAGCGCCTATCCTGGACCGCGATAAGCCTCTGACGCGCAATGTGGGGTAAACAAAACCCCCCACCAAACGGCAATGATTTCCCAAAAACAATTCCGACCCAAATAGAAGTTATACATAAAGGCTTCTTGAATTATTCTTTCACACGATATTACTCGTAGAGGTTTCTTTACAATAAAGTAACTGTCAAGTTGTTGGTGAGATAAGAATCTAAAAGAATATATGGGAAGAGTGGGGGGCCGCCACAGACGCTAAAGCTTACTTCAATGACAGCTCTATAAGACTCAATTGGAATAAGAACAGGACAGGGAAAAATGGGATAGTCTAAACTGTCCTCATATTTTTTTGGGGTTCTTTTGTACTATGTCTCTAATTAATGGAGGCCGGTATTTGTTTAAAATGGGTTCTTCGTAGAATCTGATATTTAGAAATATTATTTATTCGAGTTTCTTAGAATCTACTAAATCAATCCATGACCACCTATAACCTGAAGTATAACCAAGGAGGCAGAAGACGGTCACACCTGTCCTTTGGAACCAAAGGAAATGCAAAAAGACTTATTAGATACCGGCGATTCTGGATATCTAATGAGGGAGAAAATCAATTTTTGTGATTTTACTTTTTGGCGTTGATTCTTTTTTGTCGCTGGGAGTCGAATCCGTAACCTTTCCAAACCCTGGCCAGATTGTCCTGACAGTGGTACTTCCACTGCGCCACTGTGCCGCTATCTGGGAGGAAGACGTCGGGATTTGATATATAAAGGTAGCTCGGTATTTATTGGGGTGGTGTGACACCTGATTTCTGAGGGCATAATGGATGCCTGCAAAGCTTCAGGACAATACTGATATACGTACTGTACATTATCCTAAGCGTATAAAACTATTCTCGAACGCCAATTTTCACGAGTATAAATTGAGTCTTGGGAAATATGTCAGGAAACTGAAAAGTATACAGCTTGATCTTCGATCTCGAGAGCCCATATTTCGACCCCCAACGCTTGGAATTTGAAGCAGCATTCTACCTAATCAACAGTTGCCTGGTGATGGAATGCGTGGGGGCCTCGGATACACAACGGAAATAATGCAGTACGACGCAATTCAAAGGAGACAATATCATCTGCCGCTTTCACAAGCAAGGCACCATTTGCACACCAGTCAGTGCTCTCTTTATATCCGCATCAATCCGCAGCCGCAAATCATCAGTGTTACAAGATGAAAAGCAGCCACAGAATCTCGGCACTCTGTGATGGCTGTGCCAGCAAAGAGGCTTCCCAGCTTGGGAGACACGGCTCAGCTTGAACAGGCCAAAGAGGGTATGCATTTTCGTCATTCTGGTTCTATGTATCCATATCCACTGTGTGACCGATAAATGGAGAAAAACATACAATAGAAGACACGTACGTTTGCAATGCCGTGTCCGAAGTAAGGGGTGTACAAAATTGTGAGACATCGAGCAATTCCTGAAACACAGAGCATTTTGACAATCAAGTGACTTTGTGGAAAGATGCACGACTTCTTGAGAGCTTACCTAAAGTTAAGCGCCGTGGTTGATTCATGCTGACGTTGCTCAAAGACAGTTGAAATGTCGTTGACAATTTTGAACAGCCAATTTCTAATGTCACACGTGATCATATCACCCAAATGGGACTAATCCCCATACGGAACTCTCAGCAATCCTGATGAGGTTCTACAACATCTTATTATCTTTTGATGGATATTTGTCTAAGTCCTTGTCCGTGCCGTTATGATCCTGCGCTTTCGAACCAATCACCCTGCGGGATAATGTGCCATATGGTAGTCAGTCCATACTGAAATGATTGTTCTTGAAATCCTTCGATCTAATCTCCTGAACACCGATTTATTCCTCTTCGTCATCTTAATCATCGCCGTCCTCCCTCCCATCCGCCTTAATAATACCCTCAATATATTCGACATGATCTACAATTAAGTCCCTAACCGAGTTCCAAATTTGAAGTTGACTCCAAGCACAGTTTTCCGCAGTCATGTGCTTCGCAGTGATCGACTGAATGCCAGTCATGCCTCCATCAAGGAATTGCCAGCCTCCACGGAAGCTATTATTACACCAATGATGCTAGCTTTACTCAGGCTCATCCCTCACCCCTCATTATAATAAACAGCAAGCAATAGTAGCACTTACCCATTCGAAACCCTGATCATCTTCTTGAAATCGGCTGGGAGCTCCCCGATATCCTTCTCCACGGCCTCGATCTCCGCCTCTGTCGCAGGCGGAAACAAAATATCCGCAGCTCTGTCAAACCCCAAGCGCTTATACTCCCAGGAATTGACTCTCCAGGCACCGTCAGCAAGTCTCTCCAGCAGTTCCTTCCAACCAGCTTCTCTCGGCGGGAGTGACCACTGTCGCCCTCTCCTAGCTCGCCAGTTCACCGCACCAATGATAGCCCAAACCAGTGTGTTTGCATCCTCCTCTTCGATAAAAAACGGGTTGTTATCCTTCCCACCTTCAGCAAGTAAGGGTAGGACATTATAAATCCCAGGAACGAACAGGAAGTCTTGTAAACTGGCGCCACTCGAACGGCCGAATCCATCCAACCTCAACGCCATACTCAGGATCTCACTTGCCACCTTCAATTCTCCCACTCGAATTGCAAGTTCTATAGCCAATCGTCGATACAACAAGAATGAATGCCTCGACTTCCATACCTGGGTGGAACTGTAATCGACACCTTCCTCAACCGGAGCTTGAGGTTGTGCATAGAGCTTCATTGCGGCAGCGAGGGCTTCTCGCATTCTCTCCCAAGATGGGTATTCCCCTTGGTTATCCTCTTTAGCTAGAAGCCGGGAGCACATCGCCAGCATGACAGGATCATCTGTCTCGCGCCAGATGTGTGGATCTTTAGGTTTAGCGACGGACAAGTGTTCGACCATCCAGCCCGTGCGGCAGCTTTCTCGGTACTGGCCCCACTGCTCCTTTGCGAGACACTCTTCCGGTGTCGACACGCCTTCTTTTAGAAGAGGCTCATATTGCTCTTCGTTAAGGGGACGGCAATATCTATTTATATGCGTCTGCCAAAAATAGTCCAGACGAGAGTTGAGCTACGGCCAGGCGCTGAAGCCACGGGCGCGATCTCATTTCTGTGCTCGTACAAGGCCATGATGAGTTCATGGGCCTTGCCGATATAGTTTGACAAAATGAGAACATGGGCTAGATAGAAGGTTTCGGTAACGGCGATGTAGGTGTCACTGGACTTCAAGTACGAGTTGACAAGTTCAGGTAAAGTCTGGTGGGAACGGTAGCCCCGTACCCCATTAAACCAACTCATAGACACTATGGACCGATTATACAGGATCTAGCGATACTTTATTGCCTTGTAAAGTATTGTTTGACTTAAATTCTTAGAAGCGATGGTGCGATGGTATATCGAGCTTTTTGTGTCAGTTAGTCACGGCTGATGTCGCCGGTCAAGTGGGGTTCCATATCGCGAGGGAGGGGGGATTAGGCAGACACAACTATAAATAGGAAAGAACGACCGACATAGGCCAACTAATTAGAACTTTGGCATCTGTGCTCGGTTGAATTAAAAATCGGCCTCAGTTCGAATCATCTCAATATGCACTTACTGGCTGATTTGGATCACATTTATAGATATAATACTAGTACTATTCTAGCTAGATGATGGATGCAGGCTTACTTCTGTACCTGCCGGGCGTCGCAGCTTCTACATAAGAAGCTTGCGGCAACCCCGCACACTGGTTCCTACCAAAGACTTTCACTCATAAACTCCACCTCTTCTAAACTCTTCAATCACAATCTAGTCGTCATTAAAACGTAGCACAAATATGGCAGCCCAAACCGAGCCAGAGATCGTTCTGTATGACTTAGCCAACACCAAGAACGTCTGCTTCTCCCCCACAGTCTGGCGCATCCGCCTCATTCTGAACTATAAGCAAATCCCGTACAAAACCATCTTCCTCGAGTTTCCGGATATTGAGCCTACGCTGAAAGGGCTGTGAGTGATGCTCTCTCTTTCGCCTTTCGTTCTCAACCTCCACCCCATCCCCATACTGCCATAATCCATTCCATCTTTCAGCCACATCCAAAAAGACTTCTAACGGCCCGCCAGCGGTCTCGTCCCCGGGGAATTCCCCACAGGAGAAAAGCAGAAATACACGGTCCCGGCCATCCACCATGTTCCCACCAACACGCACATAATGGACTCCACCCCCATCGCCAAGTTCCTCGAGGCCACCTACCCCACGCCTCCCCTCCCCCTAACCTCCGAGCTAGGCCGCACCATCGAGTTGCGCGCGCGCTCTGTCGTCGGGCCAACATTTCGCGCCTCGGTGCTGCCGCGTGAGATCAACATCCTCTCGCCTAGAGCACAAGAGTACTTCCGGCGCACGAGGGAGGAGGCACTGGGGCATAGGCTTGAGGACTTGCTTGATGAGGAGGAGGGGAGCTGGAAGGCAGTGAGTGACGGGATGAAGGAGGTGGGTGAGCTGATGAGGACAAATGCGGCGGAGGGGCCGTTTGTGCTGGGTGCAAAGCCGAGTTATACGGATTTCTTTATTGCTGGGTCGTTGCAGTCGGCGAGGGTGGTGGAGGAGACTGTTTTTGAGAGACATATGAAGTATGCTGGGTATAAGGAGGTTTATGAGGCTTGTCTGCCTTACTTGGCGAAGAATACTTAAATAGGTGGCATAGGAGAGAGGTGATGTTGGGGTATTGTGGACGGGGTAGGGGCTTCGCTCTGTGAGAGGGGAGGTTTCCAGTTCAAAAATCCAAGTATGATGAAATAGCCTCGGTGGTGTATAAAATTATATCAGTACCCACTGTATTAAAAAAAAGTGTGGACACGAAGCCAAATGCCCAGAAAAAATAAATACAAATTGAACCTTTCTCCAGCGCCGACCGCGGCGTAAATAGCCACCTGTATATTACACACAATACGAACCAAGCGCCACTATGCTGCCCACGCCTTCTCTGCCTATGACCAAAAAACAACAACTAAGATCAAGGTAAAACAGGAGAAGAGAAGAAACCCGAGAATCAATCTAAGCCACCCCTCTACCCCAGGCCTCTATGTCTCCGGCCAACAAAATAATATATGACTTGATAACTTATAATAGCTCTCCGATCTAGCCTCTGGTTCTTTGCAAGTATTCGCCAGTACGTCCGGCAACGACAGCTTCGCAGAGGAATATTATCGGCGCAATAGCCTCCCTGTATGCGGAGACATAAGAGATCTCCTCCGTTCAAAGAAATAATAAAGAGGACCGATACCTCAAGTGTGTGTGGTTAATGATGACTTTGGTAAAAAATACAAACAAAATAGGAAATTTGCGAACTTTTTGCTATTGCAACATAAATGTTAGTAGCATGCTAGATGAAGTATAAGAGATTCTATGATGCATGGTGAGCGCCTTACCTACGCAAATTCCGAAAGTCTAGAAACGGTTGAAATTCAAGAGCCGTTCTTGGTAGGGGCGGAAAAAGCGCAGACGAAGGAATGTCGAGAAAATAAAGCAAGAACAGACGGCCAAGAATAGGATATCACAAACGGTGTACCCCCACTAGGGCCTCAAAACATGGTAAATGGGGCGGGCGACGTCCATATCGACACCATGTGGAGGGTAAATAGCGGTGTCCCGTCAAGAACCCTCAGCCAAAGTATCATCGAGGTACCCCGTCTCGGCACTGCCCCCATACGCCTCTCCACCCCAAAGTGAGAGGCCAAATAGCGAACTAACAAGGGCACGATCAAAGCCACCCCCCACGATCTCCCTCGTCATCGCCCTAAGCCTGTTTAGCGTCGCTTCATCTAAATTCTCTAGGCGCTTTGGTGGCTCAATCCCTGCGCCGTCGTGGTCCCAAAGCTTGATGACGTCGAGGAGGGAGGCGACGTCAGGCTCGGCATCCATAGCCGAGAGGATGGTATCAAGTAGTGTGAGCTCGGTGCGTGAGGCGGCGAGTTTGCCGAGGAGCCAGGGGTTAATGCGGTTTTGATAGGATTCGTCGTCGAGGTTGGCGAGGTTGCTGGCGACGACGGAGTGGTCAGCGATGGGTAGAGGGGACGCTGGATGGGGGGTCATAGTGATCGGGGGTGGTAGTGTTGGCACGGGCGGTTTGGGTGGTACTGATAGTCCTGGTAATGGTGGTAATGGTGGTGGCGGTGGAGGTGGAGAAGAGGAGTAGGAGTCGTTAGAAACCTCACCACCATCCTTGATATAGTTGTCATCCTCGTCGATAATGCCCTGCTCCAAGCATTGGACCCTAAGCTGCTTGATCTCAAGCTGAGATTGATCTATCTCCATATCGAGCAGTTGAATTATCTCAGGGAGAGTATCCAGTAAATCCTGGTCATCTTTGAGAAGGGTGAGCCCGACTCGAAGACGATTTTCTTGCTGGTCTTCGAGCCTGATCAGGTCAGCCAGAGTATGGTCCCGCCTCTCATATAGGTTGTCTTGAGTGCCGCGCTGCCGTTCATATTGTATGTAAAGGGGGTGATAATTAATTCTATACTTTTCGAAACTGCCAGTAGAATATGCATCATAGTCAAAACCGCCATCCTCCTCATCGGCGTTATGTAGGAGGCCTGCCGGGGTAAGTTCGATCTCTGATGTTGGCTGATAGTGTGATATTGGAAGCCCGAGCTTCGCAACGCCGTTTCCCCGGCCCTCCTCTGGCTCTATCGGAGGCATACCAAAACTCTCATAAAGGCTATCCTCAGCTTGCGTTAGTTTTGCCTCCTCAAATGCTAGCCTCTCTTCAAGTGAGCTGATTTCGTCAATTAGCGGTCCGCATTCATCCCGACTTGATCGAGATTCAAAAAATAGCTTTGAAGCCAGTTCCAATCTGGAATCGTGAATCTTAGGGCGCCTATGACGCTCTGTCACAAATTCTCTTAGACGCTTAAAAGTCTCCTCATTTTCGTTTAAAATTTGTTTCTCTTTAGCTTGTAGTATGAATTTTAGATTCTGGATCTCAAGGCGGCGGTGATGGACATCTTGCCTTTGTTCCGCAACTCTCTGCAATTCTGCTTTGGGAGGCCTGATAACTACTTTGGGAGGCTCCACTGAACTGAGTGAATACGGGATTAAAGCCATGTATTCAGGTTCGTTCGGATCCTGAGTACATAGCCACCTTATGTCTAGATCCTTGTTGCAATTGTCATCCGAAGTGTTTGAACCCTCAGGAGATATGAGTTCATAATCATCCTCCTTTGAAGGGAATTCGGCAGCAGGGATACTGGTTGGCCTTGCTTCGCCGACAATCTCCCCAACGGCGCCACCGGACTTGCTGGTCCGTTCTGGGTTCGATGCCGAGTATATTCGTCTTGCTGATACTGTGCTGTGTCCCAGAATGGGGCTTCGGACGTGCTGCTCTGTTGTTGGCCGCGGCAATCGAAAGACCGCGAGGGATGGCCTATTTCGACCTTCTGCAGCCCCTGTCTGGATCGGGTTCGGTGTGGTCAATCCCGAATCTATGTAGACGTTAGTACTACTCAAATATATCTTAAGCCTACCAGTACACATTATGCGGTATATCGTATTTGCCTTCCGCTTTTCGGGGTGTATCGGCATTAGTACTGCATTTTCAACGGTTGGTCTCAGTATAGAACGAGAATTCTCGCCGAAGGAGCGAAAGATTTGAGGGTCATGTACCTTCATTTGATATTGGACGTGAAGTCATTGGTTGGGCTGGCATATTTGGCGTCGTTGGGTTGCCATCCACGTCATCCGGAGATTGAAATGGTTCTGTGGGCGAAAGCTTACTTTGCTCGAGATCTCCATTATCTGCTGCTGGCGGCTGCTGTTCCTCAGACATGCTGCTATTGCTGGTCTCCAGCCAGTTTTCAACTGACGCCATAGAACTGCCATTAACACTGGGCCTAGGGCTCCAAACGCGCTTGTGATCCGACCAAGAATTCTTGGAGCGATGGTTGTCCGAATCGAGCTGGTTTGGCTCCAAATACTGTCTTTTCTGCGATTCACACTCGTGGTTTCCGATGTGCGCTGGACTCTCTATTTGACCTGTTTTGCTCCTCGTTGCATAATAGCTTCCCGCGTGGCCAGGGCAGTTGCGTTCCTGGCATGCTACTATCCGAGGAGAGTCACGGACGATAGCACCCATTCTGTCTCAGCGTTGCCGATGCGGCTGGCAAACGTAGGACTATGCACAAGGTCTTACACAGTAGCCATTCAATTGTTCCAGCCCTGGCCCGAGGAAACACAACAGTCGTGTTCAATAGAAGACAACACCTACCCAGAACAATGAGTGAACACAGCTGGACCAAAAAACTCCTGAAGACACCAACGCGTACTTCTAAATGTACACTGGATGAGGCGGACAGTTGAATTCGGTGGGCGTTGGATCGTCAGGAAGTTGTCTCACACAGGGTGCGCGCGTCTCGTAACCCGTTGCTTTCGTGAATTATGAACGTGATTGATCCGACACGAGCCTCACCATCGCTCATTTCCGCGGATGAAGGGGTGAATGGATAGTTTGTAGGGCATGAACCCAGTCGCCGTCACACCAGTTTGCTCCCTGGGATTGATCCGACACGAGCCTCACCATCGCTCATTTCCGCGGATGAAGGGGTGAATGGAGAGTTTGTAGGGCATGAACCCAGTCGCCGTCACACCAGTTTGCTCCCTGGGCTCCCTCAGGTCTTCCGTTGGCTGCTGGCTGTTGTTCCGAGGGGTCATCTGGTTGTTGTTATCGGGCCACTGTAGTACAGAGCATTCTACCAATACATATTGGACAGCTAGAAAAGTGATCTGGGCAAGCAAATGTATGGAGGGGAGTGTTCATGCACAGCATCTGGTTGTTGTTATCGGGCCACTGTAGTACAGAGCATTCTACCAATACATATTGGCCAGCTAGAAAAGGTGATCTGGGCAAGCAAATGTATGGAGGGGAGTGTTCATGCACAGTCTGTAGCATGTGAGGGTTGAAATGTTGGCGTAAAAAGGATGCCACAAGTAGGGGGTTTTGGCATGGATTAGGATGGATTACCATGGATAATTATGTCTCGTCAAGGGTACTTGAGTGGGTGCATCAAGAGATGCGGCGGGTGACGGCCATTTATCACGTCGTGGCGGAGCAACGGAACAGACATTCGGAACAGACTTTCTCCAGTGTACCCGGTACATGGGGTATGGCCGCGAATGGCTGCGTATGGCTGCGTATGGCTGCCGATTTGCCGCCTCGTTTGTAGTCAATGTGCCCCATATACGATACTCGGTCTCGGAGTGGATGTGGACACAAGCCACAGAACGCACGTCAGGGAGCATATGTACTCCATACCGTCATTTCGCCGACCGGTGTGCAAGGGTTCTCGGTCATTGGCACACTCCCCCCAAATTGCAACGATTTTATAAAATGACATTTACTTACATGCTCTTTATTGGCCAAAAAATAGGGTATTTGGTTGCGTGGTTGGTTGGGATGAGCTGGGGGTGAGTTGGTTGTGGGAAAGGGGTGGGGTGGGAAGGGGATGATGGGCAGTGGGTGGCTAGGGGGGCGGGAATCCCGCCCGCACTTCGCCTACGTCTCGTTACCGCCGGCCTGTCGCCTGTCATTTTCGGGCATCTTATGCTAAATACATAAATGCATAGTACAGTACTTTATGCATCTGCTGTATGACTATGGGTGTTTCATGCACGCACGCTCGTCGCTGTAGATTATCCCTACCTCACTCCCTCTCTCCCTCGCTCCCCCACACTTCTTTACTCCATCGCTCCTTGCACCCAACTTCCCCACCATACGTGACTATAGTATGGTGCTGGCACCATAAAGTAGGTATATCTTCGCCTCAAGGAGCCATTGTCGTCATATTCGTGCCCTACCTCGTAGCCCAACCTTCTCTTCATGGGCTTGCAGCTTACTGCGTGTGCATTAGCGTGCGTCCAACCCATCTTCTCTCTATCCACCATGTGAGCAAAGAACAAACAGCAAACATCCTTGAGCCAGGGTGCTGTGGGCATCGCGTCGGGTATCTACCAGCCTATCTCCTTCCCCGCAGTATCGGAGACCCAGCATTGATCGGCCGAGGGTTGCGTGTGAAGGCACGGGAGGGAGGATGTCGTACATACCCCACGCGTGTGCCGCGGATCTTCGAGAGGATCGTTCCGTTCTTTCTGTGACATGGGGGATAATGAACAGAGCCTCATTTTGCAAGCGCTTGGAGATGTTGGTGTGCAAGCTTACTTAAAGCGGTTGTTTTCCTCGTAGGGTGGGTCCCAAATATCTCCATGTGAGAAATTATATATCTAGCTATTTGCGTATATTATTACACCATCCTTTCTCTAACCTACGGACATGGCTGGGGACAGAAACAAGAAGAGCCGTACAAGGAGAGTCTCTACTGATTGGGGCCCTTGGGTGTATGACACGAACAGACGGTGTTATGTCACCTCTAGAATTAACAGCCGTGGAGGTAAGGGCGGTCCATCCACCTTTGAACCATTAAGATCTCTGGAGATACTAATTCTACAAAGAGGACGAATTTGAATACTCCGGCAAGTGTGACCCTGCTGAGTCAACCACCGATGGCTTGGAAGCAGGCATCAACCAGATCAGCTTTTCTCCAGATGAAACCGAGTCTGAAGGAATTGAAGTTGTTGCTCAAGGGGGACGTATGTTGCCATCTTCAAGCGGCAACGAAACCTCATCGTTTCAAGTTTCCACTAGTCCCGGTTCTTATGGTACCAGTGCGGGGCTAGCCTCATACTCCCAGGGGCAAGGCGGCAGGTACATGAGCCTACCTGGCACGACGGGACTTGAGGCCCAGGAATATGGTTCCAATTCCTCGGTGCATACCCAATCTAACTACACTGCATCCTATGGCTCAGAACAGGGAACCGATTACGGAGGATCCCAGCTTGGAAGTACCACGCCTCTGAGCTCAGTAGACATGCCGCAACCTGACGTATTAGGAGGGTACAACGGGTCGTCCTGGAACAATACGCCACAATACTCGACATCTTATAACAGCCCTCGTCCTGTGATGAAACCTGATAATTCCAGTTTTAAAGACCAGATCCAAACCGGACTGGTGGCCAACTCGCAGCATAAACAGGGAGGTCATGGGAAACTAAGCAAGGTTGCCCACAGCGTCCTCGACGTGCGGCATACGAGGACTGACTATCTGCCCAAAATTCCGCTTTGGAAAGGCAAGTTACTTACCTTGTACACCAGGCGTGCCTTGCTGACACTGACTAGAGTTCAAAATAAGCACCTCCAAGGAGTTCAGGCCGGGATATGTGCGTCTCCTGCTTTGATTGCTCGCTTTGGCGCTAATCGTGACTAGGTGTTTAAAGTCGTGTGGACTGAGCCTGACGGAAAGGGCAACGGACGCAGCAGGGGAAAACCGAGCAATCTCAGCTATGTTTCTGACGCCAAGTATGGAGAATTAGCATACACGTCGATCCGACGATTTGCCATCTTTAAAACTCGCCCAGGGTTTTCTCTCCCCCCCCCCCTCCATCCCACTGACCTTTAAAGCCCAATCTTGACCTATGGGGGCCAAGGCACGATGAAGCCCGGCATCAGACCGGGACACCACGCCATAATCTACACGACATTGGCGTCGGATATCCCCCCGCCGCTGCCACCAGCACCACTCAACGGCGAGGGCCAGCTTCCCAACCTACCCATTAGAGTCGAGGCGACGTCGCCGCGGCACACCTTCGACCCATCATCGCGCATCAATTACGCCAAAGTCTATACCGTCGAGCACAACATTAAGGTTTGCTTCGTCGGCAAGATCCACAGGGACTCAATTGCTGAGTTTCAAAATGCATATGCTCGGGTTGATGCCATGCAAGATGACAACCTTCATCCGGATAATGTGGGGTACAGTTACTAATTCTGTCTATCCCCTTCCGACGCGCCAAACGCGCGTCTCGTGGGGCTGAGGCGGTCCGTGGACTGCGCCTATCATACGTTTGTTGGCTCGCAGCTGGGTGAGCTAGATGAGCTGGCGCTATTTTGGTCAAGGGGCCTGGAGTCCTTTGGAGACCATGTCAATGTTAAGAGCTGGCCTTTTAGGGCGCTGGCTGCTTCTGACTATCATTACGTTTTGTCGAGTGGGGTTATTTTCCTCTACCCGTGGACTCGATATATGACTTCGCGCCTACTTTGGAATTGCGGTATTCGACACTTTGGCCTGTTATACGATTTGACAGCCTTCCAAACGACTTGTTATATGTTTTAAAGCCTGTTTCTCATTATTACAATTTATCATACGCCGCGACGGCCATTCCAATGACTTGCTATACGTTTTCACATCCTATCTTCAGCACCAGGATCTATCATACGCCTTGACGACCTTCCACACAACGTATCATGCTTACTTTCTCACTCTCTGCTTGTTATACGCCTTCGCAACCTTTCGCCTTCACGACTCCACGGCCATCACAACAACGTTCGATTTTATTATTCTTTCACCTCTCTATTTATTTCTTTACTATACGAGCCAGCACTCTGGGTTACGCTGCATGGGTCAGCTACTGGTCGTTTTACCGATCAGACCAGAGGATCAACGACAGATTCAACCAGATATCAGAGAATCAATCAAAAGATTTAACCAGATTCTAGGGGATCAGCGACAGATTATACGACAGGGGCAGATTGGGTGACAGGATGGATAGGTTTCCTTCTTCACTTGGATATACGTTATGGGCAACGGGAGATGGGATACTCCGTTTGCCAGTTTATGTACTTAGCTTTTGTGCACTGAATTTACCATGTCATCGCGCCTGTGTCCTGCTACATGAATTGAGACCATCATGGTTGGCTCTAGGTTTTAATCAGTCTCCTCTCGCTAGTTTGAAACTACGTTCTAACGCCCAAGAACCGCAGCTTCATACATCTAATCCACTAAGAACGCCACAATATCAGCCGAGTGGATATGTATATAAACGGCTGGGAGCAGCGCGTCCCATTTAAAAGAAGAGAAAAAGGAACAAAAATTTCATAGAAGGAATGATGGTGATAGACCACAAAGCGGGGAAGCGGAGTTACAGTTTGAAACCACGGGGTTAGAGCTTGTTGTTGATGAATCCCTCTCGCCGATGAGTTACTATCGCCAATACGCTCTTGTCACCGACAAGTTTCCTATATCTGGCGAGTATGCCTTCGTGTGGGCTGAGAATGAAAGTCAAGTCATGCCCTGGGTCCTTGGTGCTCATTTTGGATTTTTCGCGTTCACTTGGGTTCCTCGTGTTTATCTGGATCCTATCATGGTATGTGGAGTATACAAATGCTGACACTCTTGCTATCAATATTTGGTACCTTCCTGCCACAGTGCCACATGACCAACCCCCCCTTCCAACTCTACTGCCCAGGGGCGCGCCCGACACGTAGCTCGCAGAGCTCACACTCAAGTTATGTCTTCTCGGACTCTACCTACCACTCAAATACTCCTTTGAAAGCTAAGGCTCCTATTTTACTTCCAATTCAATGCTTTCTTTGATTCCGGCTCCAACTGCCTTGTCAGATTCTCGTCTCCTTTTTAATACTGCTATAGCACCTATTCCCAAGGTCTTACCTCAAAACACATCTCACATGCCGCCGGCTGGGGCAAGCCATATATCTACTTACGAGAGTGTCCTTTGAAAACCTCGCAGTCGAGAAAGTCGCACCTTCCTTTGCGAAGCACGTAGTTTAGGGAATTGCTCCTTCCTATGCAAAGAACGTAGTTGAGGGAACCGCACCTTCCTTTGCAAACCCCTAGCTGAGTCGCAACTTCCTTTCTAAACCTTGTAGTTATCCTTAGGAATAGATAGTATCAGAAAATCCGTCTGAATATTATAAATGTCAGGCATCGACAATCACGCGGCCGCAGGCACAGTTCAAACTGGTTTCTAAAGGGGGTCGGTGCCGGCTAGTTTGGAAGGAAACGTTGCAAGAGCTTCCATGAAACTAATGAGAATTTGTAATCCTATGAGCTCAATCCAAGAGCTTTATTGGGGGTCACAGGATTGGAAAGAATATTCTTGATCTGAGCATAATTTGCTTTATGATGTAGTCCCATGAACAATGTAAAAGTAAACACAAGATCTAGGTGTCGCTGTCATTCTCATACACATCTCACAATCTAGTTTCACAACTCTCCGCTCTTCTCTAATCCCCTGTACTAGCGCACAATGTTCTCCACCTGCGAATCCTCCGGTTTCTCAGTCCCCGGTAGGGCCTTGGCTAGGACGCCACTAGAACCTTCATCGCTACCCCAGACGACCCTAGTCGCATTCTTGTGCTCAGCTGTCTCCTCGTAATCGATTAGTTGCTCGCCGTGCTTGCCAAACATGCGCGGCTCGTCGCGTGCAGTGCCCACGAGACCCATCCATGAGCTCGTCTTGTGGAAGATATGGTCCATCTCCTCCAAAGAGCGGTATGCCGTCTCTGGATAGAGGAAGTAGACGATGGGCACGATAAAGGCGTTGATAACAGCGAAGATAATGTATGTCTGGTAGCCGATAGATGAGAAGGAGACGGGCGCTATCATTACAACCATGAAGTTGAAGGCCTGAGTTTGTTAGCTACTTCGTACAATAGGGCTTACGTTTGAGTATGAGAGCATGGGAGGGAAGGGACAGGAGTGCGAGATAATTGCTTTGCAAGGGGCTTAGAGGAGATTAGACTCACCCAGTTGGAGGATGTAGAGAGTGCGTTTGCGGGGGCCCTGATGGCGAGCGGTACGATTTCTGCTGGGTATAACCAGGAGATAGCTAGCCAACCCACCGAAAAAAAGGAATTGAAAACAAACAGCGATATAGCAGCCACGACTCCTGTGCCTGTACCTTGATACGCATTTGTGATCGCAAGGACGATCATGGATGCCGACATACCAATGGCGCCAAACAGCATCAGGCTGCGGCGGCCGAATTTCTCTATAGTGTACACGGCGATGAAACTAGCGAGGAAATATTCGGTGCCATTAGCGGCGGCTAGAATGCGTGACATTAGTGGCGAAAGGTGCAACTGCTGCTCGTATATGATTGCTGCATAGTATGTGATAAGGTTGATGCCAGAGATCTGCTGGAACATCTGGTTGACGCAGGCTAGCACGACGCGATGGAAATGGCGATCTGGGCCCATAGTAAAGAGGTCCTTGAAACTGAACTTGCTAGTGAGGGCCACTGTGTCCTTGATGGCCATCATCTCGGCATACACCTGCGGGTCGTCCTCTGGGAGTCCGCGCAGCGCTGATAGAACCATTACAGCTTCGTCTGTTCTACCTTTGAGAACGAGCCAGCGGGGTGACTCGGGTAACTCAAGGATCAAAACCACGATTACCACAGCAAAGATGATCTGGAAGGCAATAGGGAAACGCCAGGATATGCTGCTTGGCTCCAGAAAGGAGAAGCCAAAGTCAAGCCAGTATGACAGACAGATACCTCCTGTGATCATAGCGCCTTCAATCATTACCAGGTTTCCTCGTCTGTGAGACTTCGAGGTTTCTGATTGCCACGTCGGCACCTAATTCCAAAATGAGACGGCGTCACCTATAGAAAAGAGTGGAAATAAGTGGTAAGAGAGAAGACTTACCGTGGCCGTACTCATTCCATTGCCAACTCCAGTAATAATGCGGCCGACGATTAATTGACTTAATGTAAAGGAGCTGCACTGAAGCGCTGCACCCACGACCATAATGGTCGCGCCGAGAAATATCATCTTCCGCCTCCCGAGGTAGTCACCTAACCAGATGGTGCATATTGAGCCCATAAGACATCCAAGATTGTAACTAGCCACTGAAATGCCCTGGATGAGAGAAACATGGTCTGACTCGGCCGGACTGGCATTTATGACGTCGATTTCGGGGAATGTATGGACGAAAGAGGGTAGCGTGAGCAACCCCCCCATAACACCTTGATCATAGCCAAATAAGCTACAAACTGTCAGCACTTTGATCTCCTGACCCTAGGATCTTGGAGCAGCGGGCGGAGGCATCCGACTCACAAGAAATCAAGGCCAGCGAGAAACGCAATAGCCTTGTCCAAATTGTTTCCACGGAGTCCGAAGTATCTTTGGGTTCCAAACATCTTGTCTGCTACGTATCGGTATTGCCACACCTCGTGAATGCTTGGGGTTTTCAGAGCACACACTTATGATTAGTTTAATGGAGCGTGCGGGTCAGGACGAAGAGGCTCTCTTATAAGAATAATTCAAGAAGGGCCATCTAGGAGCAAGCCCCGAGATGCCATTGCAGCAACATGTAGCCAAGGGTGGGTGCGTAGCAATGGTGAACCATTTTCGATCCATGAATGTACCGTAACAAAAATTAGTCGTACTTACTACCTACAATGACTATCTTGGTTTTATGGGCTGTTATTGATGGCGCGGGTTGTATGCGGTTTGTCTGTGGTGTATGAGGTGCATGTCTAGTAGTGGGGTATATTGGGGTATTGGGGTAATGGGGAACTGGGGTATTAGGCCAACTCAAGCCAGAGGTGGCTGTTTGGGGTTGTCATTCGGCAACGAATAGCGGCACGATAAGCTTTTCCAACAGATAAAATTGATCGTAACTTTGTACGGTTTGTAAGACTTCGGGTTACCTGTTTAGGAAACACCGAAAATCTGCATGTCGCTAATGGGATGTTGTGAGCTAATTCCCGGTTCCTGGCCCTAGCTCCTTAGATACGACTACACAATATAGTAGGTGATCCTTAGTTGCAAAATTTCCCCGTCTTTCAGGGCAGTAATGGAGGATTCCCGTCAACGGAGGGGCTCTGATAGGTTGGAAAGTATGGATAGAGTCAGGATCGAGTCAGGATCGAGTAAAAAATAAGAAAATCATAGGTCCGTTCTTCCTTCCTCGAATGACAAACTGCCTGGTTGGACTACCAGTGCTAGAGTGGTTCCAATTCAGGCATCTCAGGCAGTCGTTTGTTTAAATGGCGCTGCTCCCATGCTTACTTGTCTGTACCTGGATTTGCAGAGGATGAAACATGCGTCGCTTCTCTGTTGTCGGACATGTTTGGAATTGCCTCTTCGAGCACAGCCGTGTGTGTGCACACCTACTACTCCCACAAAGGTATGTCCGGTGTTCCACCTTGGGTGAGTGCAAATAGAATGCTCCATATTTGTGTTGGTGTTGAAAGCGTTGATTGCCCTTTTCATTTATTCATTTTTATATTCTTGCGGCAAGCCTCAGCAGCCAATTCCATGTCTTGCAAGGGATACGATTCCCCCTATCTTTCAGTCTTAAAAAAAACCTCATACAGTCATACCATCACTCCTCCGAACACACCCTTAATCAGCAATCATGGCCGTCGTCGTTGAGCCAACGCTCCCTTTCCTAGCCACAGACCTCAAAGTTGGCTCCCATAGCAACTGGGTTCGCCTCTTCCCTCTCATCAACCCGGCGTTGTCAGTGTACAATCCGAGCGGTCGCGCGGTACTCGTTAACAAGAGTTCGACGGACTACGGCGATGTGCTCATTAGCGCCATCGTGCCAGGCAGTAACTTGTCGAGCAAGCTTCTCGAGGAGAGCGCCCTTTCAGCATTCGCGCTGAGGAACCACGGCAAGGATGATGCAACTGCCTTAGATCTCGTGCAAGCGCTTGCAAGCGCTGAGGTACCCTTGGGGCCCGGTGTCGTAGTGGTGAGGAGCGGCTCTAAGAGTAGACTAGAGTTGGTATTTCGTTCCAAGACGCCAGTGCTGGAGGTTGATGTTGTGGGCGACGTTCATTTCGATCACGTCCTATCACTTCTTTCCAACATGCGACGCGAGGCAAAGTGAGATCTACACAATGTTCCCCAAGTACGATTTTCTAATTGTAATGCTATAGGCGGTCCTTGGAGAGCATAACAGAGCTCATTAGTATGTTCTTAAAATCCGCCAAGAGCACAACATCAGTCTTCCAGACGTCGAAGATAGGAGAACAGCTATCACGGAAGCGGGGATTGGAATCCCTAGCCGTGAAATCAGCGAAAGAGTCGGTTTTTGAAGACCTAGCACTCCTCCTCGAGTCGTCAGCCATCTGCACAGATAGTCAGATGGACATCGTATACTCTGTTCACTACGCCAACACTAATGGCCTCTCGCAGCTCGAGAACTATCTTGTAGCTCACGCTGTATCTGAGTATTTAAGTACGGCCCTACTATTTTGCTCTAGGGATGAAGCTCCAACTAACAGGCGTAGCACAACGAAACCTGCCTTTCTATCTCACCCAGTCGGCAATATCCTCCCACGCAGATCCCGCACGAGGCTACGCCATTTCCCTTTGCGTTCTCCACTCAACCCTGCTATGCTCTCATTCTCGTTCGCAAGGACCACGAAGCGCCCGCAACGCGTCTCCTTCCATCACGACCATTCCTTCCACTTCCGCCTCCACCGAACCCGACATTCCGATGTTTCTGCTTGATGAGTCTGTCATCCGCGTCCGTATTATCGCTGGCTGCGATGCCCTTATCGCCAACGAAGCAAAAATCACCGAATATGACACTATTGTTGGGGACGGAGACTGCGGTTACACACTCCGCGATGGCGCCGCCCAGGTCCGCTCCTTCATCGCGCGGCAGGCAACTTTGGTGCCTTTCCCGTCCGTCCTGAATGCACTCGTCGACGACCTCGAGGTCTCCATGGGTGGCACTTCCGGGGCGCTATACTGCATATTTCTGTCAGCGCTCTCCACGACCATCAGCACCTCGGGGTCGTTTGCAGACGCGCTAGTGGGGGCTCAGACGCATTTGCTGCAGTACACGAAGGCGCGAGTGGGAGATCGCACGTGCATTGATTGTCTCGTGCCTTTCGTGGAGGGTCTAAAGGAGACAGGTTTGCCAGGGGAAGCCTTGAATCTGGCGAGGGAGGGAGTGGCGCGGACGGAGAGGCTAGAGGCAATGCTAGGGAGGAGTGCGTATTTAAATGAGGAGTCAACGAGGGGTGTCCCAGACCCTGGGGCGTATGGCCTGTTGGTGTTGTTAGAAGGGATGATTAATGCAGCAGTTTAAAATAGTTTGTAAATTGGATATTGCATTTCTACATTTTTCACCACAACCAATTCTTCCTTTTCCGTAAAGCCCTTCCAAGGCTCGTAGTGGTTACGGTTTATCTTTTGTCCTGGAGTCAATCTGGCCTTGTTGTTAGCAGGAAGTATACCACGATCAGTGACACTGACTTTGAGGTAGTGTATTTCACGAAAGTGAAAGCAAAATCACCCCCGTTCAAGGGGGCACACACGCCAGACATCAAACATCACCCACCAAATATTACTACCCACCATCTCACTTGTGAATAGTCCTAGACCCATCGGCAATTGGCCATTGGGCTAGACTACCTCAGCTCATGTGCATCGCCCAATGCGGTAATGCCGGGCGAGCGATTTCCTGTACTGGAAATAATAGTTATAGTCGCAATGCCATGTGGAGGCCGGGTTAGCATGATCTGGCCACCCATCCCGTGGTGTTCATAGTAGTGGTAAGGTAACGTAATATGGCAAGTATGATAATAATGGTGAGATGTGTTAATGTGCGTGTGTTGCTATAAGGTTAAAGGGTATACATCCGCAAATGAGAAGCTTTCTTACCGTCATTGTTTACTGAGTAGGAGCCTACTGCTGCTTAGGCTCTCATCTAGTCTTTCCTAATTATTTTTTACCCATCTTGCTACGCCTCTCTCTCACTCACGTCTGAATTCTTCCATCGACCTCAACCCACACTCATAATGGCAACCGAAACCCTATCAGCCTCTGCACCACCCAAGAGCGAGACGTTCCACTTCATTAATAATCCGCACGAAACAATTTCCGATGCCCTAGGATCGCTGTCGCGTCTGAACCCGGCGCTGCATTTTGTACCAGAGCATAAAATTTTGTGTCGGAGCGATCTGGCAGCATTTGCAGAGGGCCATGTGACGGTTATAGGCTGCGCAGGGGGTGGACAGTGAGTTATTCTTTTTCTTCCGCATGTTTTGCACTTTTGCCAGTGAAATCTGCTCGCAAATAGACTGGCTTGTCTTGGTTTTCTACAATAGATTTGTCTAGCCTGCCATGCTGAGGGTATATTGGGCTGGCCGCATGACATAACTCGCGGCAATTTCTCAGCCCACAGGTCCCATATATTCTTCTTCCTGCCTGCCTGCAAGCAAAAGATGAATGAATATATGGAGCCTATGAGACCTGCAGCTCATGTGCTCAGGCAGAGTTGACAAGATTCCACGCATAAACCAGAAGCTGACCACTTTGAAAGCGAGCCTATGTTCACTGGCTTCGTCGGTCACAACTTCCTCTCTGCTGCCGTCTCAGGATCTGTCTTCGCGTCGCCCACAGGCCGCCAAATATTTGAAGCCATAAAACTTTGCCAGACTTCTCCTAGCTCAAGAGCCCATGGATCGTTGGTCGTTGTGGGAAACTACACAGGCGATATCCTCAATGCCGGGCTGGCGATTACGCGTGCAACATCGGCGGGGTACAATGTGCGGCTGATGGCCGTTGGAGATGATATAGCGGTTGGAAGAAAGAAGGGCGGAAAGGTGGGAAGGAGAGGCTTAAGCGGGCACTTGCTTGGTCTGAAGTGCGCATGCACATTAGCAGCAAGGGGCGCGGGGCTAGATGAGGTGGCAGCCGCGATAGAGCGTGTGGTGGAGCGGGTGGGGACTATTGGGTGCGCGTTTGATCGGTAAGAACCTCCCTGCCCTTAAGGGCGAAGGATAGAGAACGAGTATGAATATTCACTGACACATGGAATATTAGCGTCGCGCTCCCAAACGCACTCATCACAGACTTGCACACCCTGGCGCCTAACACCGTGGAGCTAGGGATGGGTTGCCATGGCGAGCCAGGTCTCTCTACTCTATCTCTCCCCCTCTCACCCGCAGCCCTCATCAAACAGATGGTTGGCCTCCTTACCGACACCAGTGACAGCGACCGCTCTTTTATCCCCTTCGACCCCACCTCACACACCCAAGAAGTGGTGCTCTTACTCAACTCCTTTGGTGGCACCTCCAACGAGGTGCTCGGCGTCTTCGCCGAGCTGGCCGTCCTAGAGCTGGAGAGACGCAACATCAGGGTCGTGCGTTTAATGCTGGGGCCGCTAGTTACGAGTCTAAAGATGAGTGGCTTAGCATGTACAGTTTGGCTGCTGCCGGACGGGGAGGCGCAAGGGGGTTTTGGGAGGGACGAAGCATTAGAGTTGTGGGACACTCCAGTTGATGTTGTTGCTTGGAGACGTTAGCAGATGGGTGGATAGGAATGGAGCAGTTAGTGCAAAATAAGCGCATAACGCGGATAGAGGGGGCTAGAAAGGTTACATAGAGGGGGCGAACCTGGTTAATATTCATCTAAGGGTTACGCATATAATTTCCTCAAACCAGAAACAGACAATTATATGTATTTACGTGACCTCACCCAGGGGTATCCTTATTTCAGATTCAGCTTAAAAGATTCAGAGCAGCTCGTGCAAAGGAACAAAGCTCAGAAAGCTACCATAACCAGTCCATCATCGCTCCGTCTGCTATGGAAAGTAGGCGCTTCGCTAGTAGCTCTCTGTTAACCCATCTGCACGAGGAGGTAGACAGATATAAATCCCTTTCGTTATATCTTACCTCCTCTAACGCGCCGAGGATGAATAGCTCGCTTCCTTTGTGGTTGGCTGTCTGAGCAAGTCCATGTTTGCCTCAAAGCAAGCTACTTGACATATATCCACACTATCAGATGGCGAGTTGCATAATGGGCTACAGCGTTAAAATATTGGGTCCCTGTGGTGATACGGTGACGCAGGTAGGAATATATAAGGCATGAACTATTCTTTCCATCAGTTGTAGTGCCTTACTTTTTTCTTCTGTTGCGTTTCTCGTAATGTGTTGGTCGGGGTTCTACCAAGACGTTGTCTTCATGATGTCACGCGACAAATATCAGTTGCATAAAGCACAAGCACAGTTAAGTTGAAATATTCCAATTCTATATCCTACTCCATTTCCCATTCCTGATAAAATGCCCATCCAAATAATCCCCCTTTACCAAGCACAATGACCGCCATCAATCCGCATGTCCGAGCCAGTCATGAAGCTCGAAGCATCGCTGCACAAGAACACGGCGGCGCCCTTATAGTCCTCAACATAGCTCAGCCTGCCAATCATGTTCTGTGTCGGCCAATCGGCGCGACGCTCTGGGAACTGGATGAAGAGCTCCTCGACCATACTGGTGACAATATAGCCAGGCGAGATGGTATTGACGCGGATGCCGTGCACGCCCCATTCGGACGCAAGGTTGCGACCCAGCTGCAGCACTCCCGCTTTAGAGGCGTTGTAGGGTGCGCAGAGCAGGTTCTGTTGATGAAGCATGTTAGTGGGCCGGGGCGAAGTGAATGATTGAAGTAGAGAGGGTGTGGAGAGCGACTCACTCTGTTTGCGACCGTGCCGCTCATGCTCGCAATCATAACAATACTACCCCCATTACCAAATCGAATCATCTGCCTTGCAGCCGCCTGCGCCGTCATAAAGGCGCCTGTACAGTTAATCTCAAACATGGCGTTCGAGTCCTTTGCAGTGTATTCCAGTGCCGGAGTCTCCTGTTGGATGCCAGCAGCGGCGATAAGGCCATCCAGACGAGCGTGCTTGGTGGCAATCTCCTCTACAATGGTATTGAGATGCTCGACCTCGCGGATGTCAATGCGACGGTAGTGCAGCTCCGTGTTAAACTCCGCGACGGCGCGCTTTTGGACACGAGCGAAGTCTTCGCAGGGTTCGGCTGGAGAAAAGGGTTAGATGAGCGAACTGGACTTCGAAGGAGATTCTCACAAAGTCTGTCTAATGCGTATACTGCGTCGGATGTTAATCGTCATATCTCGTGGGGATGTTAGGATGGAATATACCTATGGCACCAGCTTCAAGCAGAGCCTCGGCCTGAGAAAGTCCAAGTCCGCGAGCGGCGCCCGACACGAGGATAACCTTGCCAGCCAAGCTGAATGACTGCAAGGAGCTCAAAGGCTTCTGCGACTCGGTAACACCATCCACGCCGTTCGCGGCAATTATTGCGGGAGACATATTTCTTGTTGTGCCTGATTCGATGTCTACCCGTACTTTAAGCTCTGGCAAAGAAGTTGAGCGGATTAGGACGAATAATTGAGTTTAATTGCGTCGAGGTGGAAAAGGCACTTTCTGACGATTCTGCTCATATTTAAGACAATATGACTACTACAACTAGGACGACTAGCATATCCCATGTGGATTTGGACTCCAAGTGCAATCGAAATAAAAAGAATGATCCGGGCCCAAAAGCCGCCCAGATCCCGCTGATGTCGCACATGACGACCCTGCTGGGAGAGAAGAATAGGAAATGATGGAGTTCTTCTAGAATAGGTAATGAAAGAGCTCATCTATAGGGTACTCCTTTCGCCTTTACTATGGTAGTACCCCACATACCCCACATCCGCCTATCCCTCAGACCATTCAACGGGATTCGGATGTCCTATTTAGGCAGCTCCGGCAGCGCTAACTTCTCTAAGGCGTTCTTTCTTTTCCAGAACAACGTTTTTGGATTTGGAGATGGGCCATCAAGTGGGTTGCCACCGTCAACTTCTACATTGATGTTCATGTTTAGAACCTTGCTCTCCTATCAACCGTGCGTTTCAGCAGACTATCTAAGTTCAAACGGTTCCGAAAACTTCAACAGTGTCTTGATTCGTGTGGAGATATGGGAGAAATGAGAATGGGACTGAGTCGGCGTGACAAAGTAGGGAAATATCCTCGTGCTTAACTGCAGCTCTTAAAGTTAATTGGAAAACACTCTTATATTTATCATTATTCATGATTATTTTATCATCCCAAAGGCGCACCTACCCAATCAAGAGAACAACGAATTATAATTACCATGAAACCAATAAATTAAATTACGTACTTATTTGAGCTTTATTCTACAGTAAGATCTGATTCTCATGACTCAAGCTAACCTCGCGGATGACTTTCTCCAAATTCCGCACATCGTGCGCAAAGCGCCCCAGGAACAACCCATCCACCCCCTCCGTCATTCCTGCAAACGTTCCCGGACCCGCACTTCCCCCATACAGGAACCTAACGCCGCCCTCGCGCCCTGCACATCGCTCTCTCAGCGCCCTCGTAACAGCGACCACGTGCCCCGATTCTGCCGGGTGCGCTGCCCCAATCGCCCACACGGGCTCGTACGCAAAGACGATTTCCCCCGCCGTTACGGCCAGCACGGCCTCCATCTGCATCGCACACTCGTCCACAGCTTCAGCCAACGATCCGCGCCCGCGCTCCCCGATGCACACCAGCGGCACCAAGCCATTGCGCTCCGCAGCAAGTGCCTTGCGTGCGACCAGCTCGTCCGTCTCACCGAACATGCGTCGTCTTTCTGCGTGGCCAAGCTCGACAAGTGTGCAGCCGACTGCCCTTAGGCCGGCAGGTGAGATCTCGCCCGTGTAGGCGCCGCTGTCCTCCCAGAAGCAGTCCTGGGCACCTAGCTGTAGGCTTGGCGTGTGCGCGCGTAGGAGAGCCTGCGCGGTTCCAAGCGAGAGGAAATCGGGGATGATGAAGATGTCGAGGGAGGTGTTGCTGGCGGCTAAGTGGGCGATTGCGGTCATGTATGCAAGGGTTTCAGCAGGCGTGAAGTACATCTTTAAACTTACACCCACCATGCGACGGGGCGAAGGTGCCGCCATGGTTGCTGCCGCGGCATGTGAGGTGTCCATTACTTCATGCGCCGATGTGTGAGAACGGAGAAACTTAAGGGGGAAAGGTAGTATGGGAATGCGTATCATCGATTACGGTTTCTTTGTGATTTTAGACACCAATTATGTGGCTTGAATTGCTTTAGCCCACGCACTTTGGACTGATCAGTCTGTCCGACTTTATCGTACCTAACTTAATAGGAAGGCCCACCCATATGTGTCGGGCGCCGGACTACCGCATTAGGAAATTATTGCTACAAAATATCCACTACACCATGGGTATCATACATATAGGCATAATAAGAATGAACAATTAAATGGATAATTACACGCAATTTAATTATCGACACGAAGACGCAAATATACAACTGCATCTCGAACCTCCCAAAGTCAAACGTTATCGAAGCTGCGAGCTTCCTAATTCTCATAAACTTTATCTCGCCAAGACATCATAAATCGCGATATATTTTACATTATCACCAGCGCCTCTTCCTCGTCATGGTTTCTCTCTCACCACAGCCCCTACGTATCGTCCTCGGAGGCGACGACGCAGGATTCGCCCTCAAATCCATCATAAACAGCAACCTAGTCGCCTCCCAACATGTCTCCAACGTCACAGACATCGGACCACTAAGTAGCAGCGACAAGACTGCCTACCCACACTTCGCCGTCGCCGCAGCACGCCTTGTCGCATCTGGGGCCGCGGACCGCGCGATCCTCATCTGCGGCACGGGACTCGGGGTGGCAATTGCGGCGAACAAGGTTAAGGGCGTGCGCGCGGTGACGGCCCACGATAGCTATAGCGTGGAGAGGGCTGTGTTGAGCAATGACGCGCAGGTGCTATGCTTGGGCGCACGAGTTGTGGGCACTGAACTGGCGAGGCGATTGGTGATGGAATGGCTGCAGTATCGGTTTGATGAGAAGAGTGCGAGTGCCGAGAAGGTGAGGGTTATTGGGCTGTATGATGAGAGGCGGGAGGACGAAGAGACGGCCGACACTCGGCTATGATGGATTTTGGTCGGTGTAGGATTCATTGTCGGATTGTTAATGTTATAAAGTGGCCCATACTGACTGTGGGTGGTTGATAAGAAGAATTATTTGAGTATTAAGAAGCTATCCATCTCGCCTTATGGCGTTCAAAAGAATTTCGCTGCCATCCTTCCCAGCTAATTAATCTGTTTTAAGAGACAGTGTGATATGTAATTGATGAAATCTGGAATCGAGCCTCCCAACACCCCGGCCTCCCCGTCGTGCAATCGACAGCGGGGAGATCAGTAGCCTTCAGTCAGGAAGAGGAGGAAGTGGAAGAAGGAGCAATATCCTTTATCTGAATGAACAAGAAGCAGAAGTTACTTCCCAGACCCAGCTTCCTCCCCACTTGCCGCACTGTTAAATATACTTTGTGAATCTTGTGGGATGTACCCCCACCAGGGAAATGTCTCGTCCCCAAAAGTAAACGAATTCATATCGATATCCTGACTCTCGATCATCATATCCCCCATCATGCCTGGATACAGAGAGTCACTCAAATCGTGTGGCGCTGGAGGCATGCCCTCCCCAAGAGATTGGAGGCCGAGATCATAAAGTGAAGAGACGCTGGAGTCGCGATAGTTATCCATCGCTATTGTGGCGCCTAAATTGACTTGGTCGTAGTCTAGTTGTGATATGGACATGCGTGATTGCGCGGACTGGTTGTGGTTTTGAGAAGACACCCCATGATTCAAGTGCGCGTTTGTGCTGGTTGCTGATGGTGTCGGATATGCTGAAATGGATGCCTCACCTACTAGATCCTGTGGTTGTGATGTGGAAGGCCCGCCGCTACCACTGGCTCTGGGCGGATTCAAATAGCCGAAATCAATAGATGATAACGAGCCAACGGAGTCCAATACGTCTTTGTCCGTGCCGGAGGATGAGCTGGCTATGAAATTCGGCTGCTGCAACTCTCTAGTTGTGTTCGGATATAGGAAAGTTATATTTGCATTGCTCGAGTTGGTGTTGCCATTTAATGTCCACATCTGACCCGCATCCATAGCCTGCAGGTCAGGTGTCCTCGTCGTTAAATCTTGTTCTGTTTTCCTACTCATGGCTTCGTTCGTCGTTGAGGATTCTGGTATTCCACATGATGATTTTCCCGACAAGTCTTGAGAGTTGGGCGGGCAAGCCCTGTTCTGTCTGGCACTTGCCATCTCCTCAATGGTGTAAATCTCGGGATCCCACACCCCTTCTGCTTTCTGGTCTAGTGCAGTAAGTATATATTTTATCCCAGCCCAGTGGGTCTCCAGTTGCTTTAAGGCTTTGTAGCATCGCTGGTAGTTCTGCTTCGCTGCAGAAGCCAGGAGACTATGTTTTTTGGATCGACTATTATCCGATGCCGGCCCACTGGGGGTCATGGTGGCCCTTCGATCTTTCCCTGTGTCACTCGGTCTGGATAGTGGAGTAGTTTGTATCGAGTTTGGGAAAGAGGCTGCCTGCGCTGCCATTTCTTTTAAGAACGCGCAAGCTGCAACGTAAATTGGCTGGCTTGTAAACGGATTCCCGAGGAAAGTCTTTGCGTCAATGAGCTCTGCAAACGTCAGAATATCCGCTATGGTCTTAGCAGACGACATGGAGAGTTCGCGACTATTCAGGAACAGCTCCTGAACAGATCCTCCGTATGAATGCAGGAGAGTCGGCTGGTGTAAAATTATAATCAGTGTGTGAAACCAGAAATGGACCATGACAAAGTTAGCGCCCTGGCCTGCCTCGACATAATGCTGGAAGTTGAGCACATTGAATGTCAGCCTTTGATCCAACCCCTCGTAGACGCTGGTTAGATCACTTTCCATCTCGTCAAGTCGTCTGCGCGTGCCCGGGGTGACGTCTTTGGTATCTCGTATAGTGTTCAGCAGATCCGTCACCCGCCCGTAGAGATGTAGGATTCGAATAAGTGCTGGGAATGGTACAGGCCAACCCGATTCCGGATCTAGAGTGTATGGCGGGAAAGGTAAATCTACATCTTCATCGCGGAGCGTAACGGGACGTCCTGTCCCTGAGGAAATAACCCGGTCGAGCATAAGAACCGCCCAGAAAGTGTCTGTGAGTTCTGCTTCAAATATATCCCGGTCCAAAGACATATCCATTGTCTTCGAAATCTTTTCCGGGCCTGATTTCTCCTCTGTCTGCGGAGGTATACTCGCAGCGGTGGCGTAAGCATTTGAACCATCAGGACGCTGGCTAGGATATTTGACTCCTTCCAGTTTTTGCAAGCCTAAATCTTGCACCATTCGAATTGCACAGCCAAGGAACAGCCACAGCGCGCTATCCTGATTGGTCCCGAAACTCACGTATGAAAGTAGCAGACATGCCTGGATGCTTGCTAGAGTTGGGCATGGGAATGAGTCGACCACAGCAAATTTTGCGCGCCGTGCGAAATTTTGTCCAAAGTCCGACTTTAGGTGCTTCGAGGCATCTGGGTCGGAGGAATGTGACGTTGTTAGGAGCGGGTGTGAAGAGAATCGAGCTGCAACTGCGCATATGGAGTAGACCAATATGGCTTCGGCCTTCTTCTCGCGGAGCATTGCCATGAAGCGATCCCGACGAAGAAAGGGGAAATTGCAACCAAGACGGTCGAAGAAGGTGTCCACCAAATGCTCGATTAGAGGATTGACCGGTTCTGGATTTCCTGGGTCGTAAACTGGAGACTGTATTTCAGTTTGGCAATCAGCCTTGGTCTCCAAGGGCGGTTTGTCAATGCTTTTAGCTCCTGTATAACCTGCTGTGGACTATTAATACTAGATCGTATATCTATAGAGTGCAAAAACTCACTAGAAAATGGTAGAGAAATTTTAGGGCTTTGCCTGTGCTCTTTGAGCTTGACGACTGTCTGCTTAAACCCAGGCACAATGGCGCTTGGTCCAAAGTAACGAAAGTACGGGACTGAGAGGTTGCTGCTCTGGCTTAGAGCTAGAGTTTCTGTAAAAGGCATTAACGTAAATTCATTCGAGGATACACGATTGTTCGTTGAGGGGGCTTACCATCCATATCCTTCCTCCAGTTTTCCGAGGCACTTGGCATGTTGTCATGATACAGATCAGGATACGTCGGGCCATTCTGTTCATGCTCTTCCTTGTCCGTTAACTTTGCGTCTGATGCACGAGGAGATACTGATGTCTCGGCGACTCGCTGCGATTCCACTTCCACATCATGCTCGACAGCATGTGGGTTTGCTGGTTTTAGCTTACCCGAACCAGTCTGCAGCCGCCTCGATTTCGCATAGCCTAAGCAAACCTGGCCGCTGTTACTGCAGGCCTTACAAACAGGGCGATCACCATCGCACCTGGTTTTCCTCTTGCGGCATGTGTAGCACCTGATGACCCGTCAGTACTGAGGTTCGTGCAAGCCACGTGACGACGCGTGTGAAATCGAGGAAGATGGGAGAAATGGGAGATAACAATGTATGTCGACACGTACGCTGCGAGGGTGCGTTGCTTCTTGGGTTGAGAAGGCCCGTCGTATGTAGCGACGAAGCGGATAGGCTTGGGTTGTGCCGCCATTGCCGTCCCCGTATCGGTCAGAGATGTCAGATTAGATACTGAGCGTGTTGGGAGAGGTGATTGTGATTGCTACGGAGAGCGAGGTGATCACCAAGTAAGAGACATCGACGGGTTCGAGATTGATGCCACCACCTTGTTATTTAACGTAGGAAATACAATCCGTAATTGGGGTTGTGGTTGACAAGAGGCCCCAGACATGATATAAATGCGGGGAAAACTGTGGAGCTGTACCGCTAAATTCCCACGCTTTCTCTAAAGTAGGCACTTATAAGTAGTGCTGCAGATTTGCTTAGTATGAATGGCCTTATTAACGGAGTATTCGGAGAGTAGAACTTAGAAAATACATCACCATTAGCCTACTCTGAAATAATCCCTGCCACGGATCGTCACAATGCGGGTAGATCTAAGAACACAACGCCATTATTTGGCGTGATGAACTGGCTCAGTCAGAAGATTCTACAGATGCATGGCCCAAATCAATACGCTTTATTTAGCATGGCAACTTCTACACCTCGAACTCAGACCTAGCGCGGGCTATCGATGGAGGCGTCAACAGGAATATCCGGGTAATAATAGCGCGCGAGCGAAGCTTCCAAAGTAAACGCCAATATCAAGCGAAGGACTATAGAGAGGGTCAATAGGGGGGGACTTTCGCGCGACTGTGAATCACTGAACGTGGGCGGGGGTGCAAACATATTAGAAACATGAACAACCCACACTTGATGTGCTGCTCGTGCCGGTGATGAGTTCGTGCCATTGATAGGCTCTCGCTACTGGTGACTCCTGTCACCGACGTATTCCTGTCGTCAGCGGCTCTTCCCAGCGCCAACTCTCACTGTAGTATATGGATTCCATAACAAACTGGCTAGACACCGAACCCTGACCCGATACGCCCTGATCTCACGTCCGCCCAGTGCCTCCATGAAACCAAGCCCACACGCTTCCACTACCTTTTCCATCACCTCTTCTGCGCGTAATCATGGATGGGAATCCGGGATCTCTAATAGAACCAGTACAAACGCTTCTACGAACATCCCGCTATTGACTTCGTCATAGTTTAGCTCGACGCAAATATTTAAGCCGGCAAATATGCCTTCTGTTAGCTTGAAGTAACACAAGCCGTCGTCCTGGCAAGTGTGGACGAGGTTGGATCTGGAGTAAGCGCACGGCCGCTGTTATGTGGTGTGGCGAACCGACTCACTTGCATGATTCTGGAGATGCATGAACCTGTCTGGAAATTCATACGTTCTGTTTGGCGTGTCAAAATCTACATCTCAAATCGCACGGGAACATATTAATACCCAAGCTTATCAACCCGTGAATCTACATAGTAACTCAGTAGACAAGAAGACGAGCAACCTCCCAACTATTCAACGCCAGGTCAAAGACATATCTGATATCACAGGTGACGCGCCCCAGGCAGGGCCCAAACGAGCATATCTAGGTATAGACAGTCCCATATGCACCTCACTCTAGTAGTTTTCAACTGCGAACCATGTAGTCGCGAGGCTAAGCTTAAGCCAATATTTCCTTGGCGTGGTTGGGAGAGGGAAAGAGAGAGGGAGGAGCGGGGGTGTTATGGATTATAAGTTCATTGCGAGACTTTGGCTTGGGGGGCATTGACGACCCTTGATGCCACAAAATAATATGCGAATAAGTCTGATGGATATCAAGAATATCAGTTGGCTTCCTCGACGACGCCTTTGTGACCTCGCAGCTCGGTTTCTCAAAGCAGACCATGGTAATTTCGACTTATAAGATCCTGCTCGCGACCCCGCAGCTGGTGGAAACATGAACAGCTCACTCCAGTGTCTTATCGGGGATGCGGAGATGTATCCTCGCGCAACGTCCGCTTCATTTCCCATGGCATGGACGGACATAGCGAAAACGGAACCTGCCAATGCTGGGCCGCTCTTCTACGTTGATCTTAGACCACTAGCTCGGCTGGCCTCGCGATTGTCCAGTGATGACCTCGAAGAGCGACCTGATGATGGATTTAGCCCGCTCTCAAAAGCGAAGGTAGATCAAGAGATTCTTTTCACTAGCTCGAGCGGAGATATTGGGGAACCGTACCTTTCCGAAGTTGAAAACGCTAGGGATCTGGAATATACTACTGCATAGTGTCGTATTAATACATAGCTACTTTTGCGTGTGTGTGGGGTTAGACCTTGTTGTCAATACAATGCTCGACGGGCACTATTCTTCGAGGCAAAGAGGAGGGTGGGGCAGCCAGAGTGGGAAAAAGTCGACATTATCGAATCAGTCGTTGGAATTTCAGCCATGGAAAGCTCGGATGCTGACGCTGTCGCGTTAACTATCTCCTGTCGTTGATATCCTCTCACCAACGCCCTCTCACCAACGCCCTCCCACCAACGCCCTCCCACCAACGCCCTCCTGTCACCGTCCACTCTCCCCACCGTCGTTTCTCACGACACGACAGCACTATATGACTAGCCCCCATCCCCTCCCTCTGGGGGAACGGGGGTCAGTCATGTAGTGATCAGCCCAATAAAACCCATTCGAACTGAGACCCGATGACCTCAGTTCGAAGATTGAGTTGAGGCCTGTGCTCGGCCGAAGAGGTCTAACGGCTTGACATTGTGGGCAAGAACGGCAATACTTACCGATGTCGTTCGTCCGACTCTGCCAATAAGCTTTGCCAATGAACTCTAGGGAGAGGGGGCGGGGGTTAGTCATGTAGTGATGTAGTGGTAGAATTACTCTCCGTTTTGGGGAGGTCCACTTTCTAGTTTTCTACCTCCGACTCATCCTCCGAACCCGCAACACTCGCAGCTGGAATATTAGTCCGCTGCTGCTTCAGTACGCGGTCTCTCCCAAATACGCTCCGGCGTGTTCAGCAAAAGCCTTGACCCAAATGTTCAACTTCTCCTTAGTGGTACTTCTCTCTGTCTTTCGTGAGCGATTAGCGCAAAGCAGCAGCATATAGCACCCCGCTCTGTAGAGTCAGGGGGATATGGATGCCAGCAACTGGTTGTGTGTGTTGTGGTAGTTGGGATCTGGAGGGGGAGGGGGAGGGATATTTGAGGAGTCGTTCGGGGTCAGATCGGAGGGAGTGGGCTCGGCTTAGGCTTCATGGATAGCACAGATGCTGTGTCCGCTGGTATAAAGGGGCTCTGGGGTTCCGTGACACGAAAAATCCAGGCGTCTACACGGGAATTAATGCCAAAGTAGAAAAGGACCGGCAGAATCAGCTTGAGCACAGCGACTCGCGGGGACGTTAAGTCCGGCGTCAACGAGGCTTTCTGGGAACCAACCACTAAGAGCATGCTCGACCATGATCTTTTAGGGCCGAGCACAGGGCTAATATCTCCTTGGCTGGTTTCGTAGCAACTAAAGGCGAAATCTCGGAGATCGAGGTAGGGATGTGTCTGCATTTCCCTATATTAGAGTTTCTTCAAAACTGCAACGGTGTAAGGCAGCTTGGAAGTCCAAGGCAGAAGAGAAACTCACGACGCCTGTCTTGTGCTAGGTCCTGGCCTGGAACAGACTGTAAATATGGATAACTCACTTCATATGCTCCTCTTGTGTGTAGGCGGAGATGGATGTTGTTGCTAATGCCCTCCTGTCGTTGCTGACCTCCTGTCACCGACACACTCCTCTCACCGACCGACACTCTTCTCTCACCTCAATGTCATGTTGTACTCAATTCCAGGGCTATTAGTTGGGACTATCCCGCATGGGACTGCTAGACAGGGGATTGCTAAGCTGGTGACTTCTTGGTAAGGGACTGCCGAGTGCCAGCCCCCGATGGCGCTGGCAGTATTGTAGGAGCGGTAAAAATGCCACGGGGGCACCAAAGAAGGGCCTCCACCCGGACCAGAGGGCTACCAGCGCCCATGGCGAACATGGATATTAAACTATTGACATATGCTGGTGAGATATGCAGAGAAAGTATACTCCTGCGATAACCCACGAATTCCACATACGGAACTGAGCTGAGCGTCGCCGTAGCATTCGGCACCCGTGTTGTAAGTTTGTGATACTGACGATGACAGCTCAGGGAGTGTTATCGTTATCGGGATCTGGAGTAGGAGGGGGAGTTGTATAAAAGGGGCCGTTCAGGGGCAGATGGGGGGAGTGGGGGGTGTTGGTTCAGCTCAAACTTTCCGGATATCGTGAATGCTATATCCGCTGGTATAAAGGGGCTCTGGGGATTCCATGACACGAATCATTCAGGCGTGTACTAGTGGATCAGCGTTTACAAAAGAGATCAAATGGATGTCAAGGGTCTGGCAAAACCAGCCATCGAATGGCGAGGCAGTCAAACGAGGATCGAGACAGAGAGAGCCATATGGGTCCACGATTTACGACATAAAGGGGGTCAGACTAGAAACGTAGATAACCTACTTGATGTGTTGCCGACGTCCTCCTCCTGTCGCTGAAATGCTGTCGCCGACACTCTCCTGTCGTCATTGATATGCCGTCACCGACACTCATGGCGAACATCGATATCAATGAGACGCTGATGAGATATGCAGTGAAAGGTTGTAGAAGCCTAGGAGTAAAAGTCGGACACACACCTGACACAACTCGCGAATTCCACCAGTGGGACTGAGCGTCGCTGTAGAGGGTGCGGGGGCGGGGGAGGGGGTCAGTATTTAAATCCGCGCTTTTGATGTTGGTGTTCTTTTGGTTCTGTTTGGTGTTGGGTTCTTTGTCGTCGTGGCTCTCGCCAACTCCTGCATGTCATCAATATCATCCTCACAGCTAGACATTCACACATCACCTTGTATGATATATCACTCTCCCAGCTACACATTCACACAAACACCAATAATTTATCTTACCACATCACACGTGGATAACCTCTCCTCTCCTCCCCCTCCTCTCCCTCCTCCCCCGATCATGCCCGATAATCCTCGAAACTCCACCTCTCAATCGCCACTGCCTCTCATCCCACATCCCACATCCACCTCAACTTCACCGCACAGCAGTACTCCATCCAGCTGCATCGGCGCGGCATATTATCCTCCCTCCCTCAGCCTCTGCAGCATCTTTTCAGCTGCACATGCATATCACTACCAATGCCACGCGCACATGCATGCAAACGGTAATGTCACATGCCAAACAGCCAAGCCAAGGTGTCAGCGATAAGGACCATCGCCCCTATCACGATAAGGATCTAGTTTTGTTGAAAAAAACCCACATGCCCATTCGAGACGGCGCGACTGGAATCCACGACGCTAATCCCAATATAGCTTAGCTTTATAGTTGTCACCACCAAGAATCTCGAATTGGGGCGGAGCAACAAGAGAGACGACTAACGACGACTCGCTTCACATACGAAAATAATCCCTGTGGGCGCCTTTCAACATCCCTGGCCCCCTGGCTTGTTGCATGTATTGGGTCCACTAGTGCGAAACTTAAATTTGGGGAATTCTTGGAGGTTGAGGAGGAAGTTTTTTTCCGCCTGCAGTAAGGAGAGGGGGAAGAGGGGAGAGGGACGGGAGGGCCGAGGGAGGGAGGGATAAAAAATAAAAACTAGATAAAGCTACGGGGATATACTCCAATGGGGGAGGGGGATTGTTTGCACGTGATTAAAGGGATGGATGGAGGGAGGGAGGTGAGACGAAAGGTTTAATAGGAAGAGCAACAGCAAAGGGGAAAGGGGAAAAGGGGTACTTGTAATTACGCTGTGTCTCCAACGCCAACGTCGAGTACCGTTTACCGTATTCCATACCACCACACGTACCACCAGCATACGGAGTAGAAGGAAAGGAATGGGGAAGGGAATTTAATCTTGAATCTCGTTTGGTCTGCCAATCCGGAGCTTCCCATATGTACGTACAAACCGTTAGAAGGAAAGGAATGGGGAAGGGAATTTAATCTTGAATCTCGTTTGGTCTGCCAATCCAGAGCTTCCCATATGTACGTACAAAACGTACAAACCGTACAAACCGTACAAACGAGACTCTGCTACTACTGTAAGGTATGCTATGTACTACTGCTACTGGTGGTACCTACTCTTACTACTGCGAATATTGCTTCTACTGTTGTACCACCACTACTACTGCTACTACTGTTACCACTGCTCCTCCTGCGACTTCTCTCCTCCTTGTGCTCTACTACTACTGGTACTTCTACTACTGCTGCGATCACTGCTACTACCCATGTACTGCTGCTATTGTTGTACTACACTAACTAATCTTTAGACCCTGCACATTCTCCAACTCGTTCCTGTCACGCTAACCCCCAATACAGTACACACTAGCCCTAAAATAGAAAGGAGCGCTCGCCGCTAGCACGTGGGTTTCAACGGGAGATTTCATATGGCGGCACCGCACCGGCTTTTTTTTTTCTCTACTTCTCCTTCTCGCCTCATCCTTCTCCATCTTTTTTTTTCTCTCCCCCCGTTTGTCCCATCCCCCGCTACTGGAACGAACTGGATCCATCACCATGCAATTGATGGTCCAGGAACGGGAAAGTAAGGGGAATGAAGGATATGCAGATTCAATGGGGATGGATACACTGAAAGACTGCATATTCATTATTATTATTATTATTATATTATTATTTATCTATGCAGTTCCTGCGCTATTGACTTTCCCCGTCAGCCCTTCCGTCCTGCTATCATATTTATCCATTTTCTTGTTGAGGATCCAACCAAACTAGCCTTGGCGGCCATAAAACACCCGCCATGGAGAATCTCAATCTCGACTCGCCGACGGGCACTACGCCTCGCTCTACGCTAGTAGCGCATCAAACCTTGCTCCGCGCTGGGAGATCCTCTAACTTTCTCCAAGCGCCCAGAGTACGGAGAGTACATAGCCTATCTGCAATCTCCAAGGCCCCTCCATAATCTGTCCTTTGTCCTTTGTCCCCTTCGGTAAGCTCCCTCCCTCCCCAAGCACACCCAGCCCTCCGCCCGCCCTGGTGGATCACTGTGGAGAAAAAAAAAGTGCACCATCGCCCATGGGGCTCCTGAATCTGAATCTCTGCCTGAGTCTGTTGTGTGTCTGTGTCGGTTTATAAGACCCGCCCCTACCCCACGCCGCCATCTCCATGAACTTTTGACACTTTCCTCCCTCCTCCATCCTTCCTCCACATCCCCCTCCTCTCGCCATACCAACGACGAGAGCAGAGCCACCCATCATGGCTTCCGCAACACGCTCCTCCGATGCTGCTCCCTTGAAAGAGGGCAAGCACATCACGCAGAACGGCGATGTCTTTGAGCTGCCCACCTACACCATGAAGATGATCCACGACGCCATCCCAGCACACTGCTTCCAGCCATCCATCCTCCGCTCCATGGCCTACGTGGTGCGCGACTACTTCTACGTGGCCGCCCTCTGCTACGCCGCCTCCTACATCGAGTACATCCCCAACGCCTACGCACGCGGCGCCGCCTGGGCAGCCTACTCCGTCCTCCAGGGCTTCGTGTTCACGGGCATCTGGATTCTGGCGCACGAGTGCGGCCACGGCGCCTTCAGCAAGAACAAGCGCCTCAACAACATCATGGGCCTGATCATGCATTCCTTCCTCCTCGTCCCCTTCCACAGCTGGCGTATCAGCCACAGCGCCCACCACAAGGCCACCGGCAACATCGACAAGGACACCGCTTTCGTGCCGCACGTGCGTGAGAGCTGGGTCAAGTCGTACCGCGGCCAGGAGGCCGAGGTTGAGTCCGTGGAGCTCTCTCACCTCGCAGAGGACGCCCCCATCGTCACGCTGTGGGTGTGCATCAAGCACCAGCTTTTCGGGTGGCCTGGGTACCTTTTTGCCAACCTGACGGGACAGAAGTACGACAAGGGCGTTCCGCAGATCTCGCACTTTTACTTCGGGCAGGACAGCGCGCTCTTCAAGAAGGAGCAGCTGCCATTTTCGGGTGGCCTGGGTACCTTTTTGCCAACCTGACGGGACAGAAGTACGACAAGGGAGTTCCGCAAATCTCGCACTTCTACTTTGGGCAGGACAGCGCGCTCTTCAAGAAGGAGCAGCTGCCATTGATCATGCTCAGCGATGCTGGCGTTGCTGCTATGATTGCCCTTCTCGTTGTCGGTGGACAGATGGTCGGTAGCTGGAACATGGTGTTGTACTACATGATCCCCTACCTCTGGGTGAACCACTGGATTGGTTAGTCCCCCCCGAGCCCCTGACCCTTCCCGCACCAAGTAAAACAGAACCACAAGCTAACCCCCAACAGTCGCCATCACCTTCCTCCAACACACCGACGGCAGCCTCCCCCACTACGACAACAACACCTGGAACTTCGCTCGCGGCGCCACCGCCACCATCGACCGCGACCTCGGCTTCATCGACACGCACCTCTTCCACGACATCATCGGCACGCACGTCTGCCACCACCTCGTCTCCACAATCCCCTTCTACCACGCTGGCGAGGCCTCGGACGCCATCCGCAAGGTGATGGGCACGCACTACCGCGCGGACCGCGCGACGCCCTTCATGTGGGCGTTCTGGAAGAACCAGCGCGCATGCAAGTTTGTCGAGGAGAGCGTGGAGGGCAGCGGCGTGTACTTCTACCGCAACCTGCACGGCGTCGGAGAGCCGCCGCGGGACCTGACGGGCGGCAAGGCCGGCGAGGTCGCCGAGCTGATCAAGGAGAAGAAGGAGACGACTGCTACTGGGGGCGTGGCGGCGGCGTCGCAGGCGAAGAGGAGGTTGAGTCACTCGGCGCAGATGACTGCCAAGGCGTTGCCGATTTTGGTTGCTGAGTAAGGGGGCCCGTTTGGGACGTCCTCTTCTTTTGTTTCTCGGCGGTTGATCGGTCTCTGGCGTCTTGTTGTCGGCTTTTAACTCCGGAGCGCGTCGAGGGATGTGTATTTGTACGATATTTCCGTCTCCTCTCCCATGCTTTGGGACGCACGCACGCACGCACGCACCTTTTTCAACAATCTCGTTTTTCTCTCTTGGGAAATAGAACAATTTCGGCTGGTTGGTGGATATTTGCTCGCGTCAACTCGCTCATTTTCACAAACGGTTTTTTGATAAACTCGATTCGACGGCAACAAAAACTTCTGGATATCCGACATGATTTTCTGTTTTAGAACTCTTTTCCTACTTCCGATTTTTTGCGCTCCTTTTTTTGAATAGAGGCATAGAGGCGAGACTTAGATCAAGACGCTCGGTGCGGATTGTTTTTGATAGAGACGGAAAGAAGAAACGACGGGCTGGATTAGATGGAGGGTGCTGCTGGTGGTGGTGTTTTGGTGGATAGAGAGGAGAGGAAAGGGGGAGAGAAGAATACATACAATGAGATACCCTAGTACCCATCACATCAACATCTGCAGCTCAAGTGATCCGTGAATCGTCAATGCCAACGACATCCCTCAATGGCTGTGGCATGAATGTAAGAAAGAGGGAGGAGACGGCATGATTAAATAGCAAAAATGTGCTTGGTATTTCTCGAACACATCCCCAACTAATCTACCAAAAAAAAAGCTAGCTAGCATACACATCCGCCCCTGTCGGCGCCAGCAAATCAAGTAAAGTAAGCATCGACACGACATTATATCATTACGCCTCCCAACTCCCGCATATCCATCCATCCATCGTAGCCGTCCCCCCTCCCCAACC